>MU183623.1:35461-89444 GCA_016904865.1 Pissodes strobi | reverse complement strand
TATACAGGGTTAGTAAAAAGAACCGGAACGCTTAAATATCTTCAAAATCTTTAAAGGTACATTTACAAAATTCGGTACCTGGGGGTTTCCGGGCGTGCGGAATTGAACCATGATATCGGCACTGTTGCCAGATTTCCCAGTTTTGTGCTACTCGGAGTCATTTTGTTATCTTAAATGGAACGCCCCACTTATTTTTATTGCAATAAATTGAGCATATCAAATTTAGTAATGCCTCAAATTTTCAAAATTTTATCTCTTCTAATTGCTGAGATGTGACAACAACGCATTTTTAGTAAAAAGTACCGGAACGCTTAAATATCTTCAAAATCGCTCAAGCTGCATTTACAAAATTTGGTACCTGGGGGTTTCCGGGCATGCGGAATTGAAACATGATATCGGCACTGTTGCCAGATTTCCCAGTTTTGTGATACACTGAGTCTTTTTGTTATCTTAAATTGAATGCCCCACTTATTTGTATTGCAATAAATTGGGCATATCAAATTTAGTAAGGCCCCAAATTTTCAAAATTGTATCTCTTGTAATTGCTGAGATGTGACAACAACGCATTTTTAGTAAAAAATATTGGAACGCTTAAATATCTTCAAAATCGCTCAAATAAATGCAGATTTACAAAATTCGGTACCTGGGGGTTTCCGGGCATGCGGAATTGAACCATGATATTGACACTGTTGCCAGATTTCCCAATGCGTTGTGGTCACATCTCAGCAATTAAAAAAGATACAATTTTGAAAATTTGGTGTTTTACTAAACTTGATACGCACAATTTACTGCAATAAAAACAAATGGGGCGTTCCCTTTCACAAAATGACCCCGTGTCGCGCAAAACTCATAAAGTAACTATTCTTGCATTAAACGCTCTTCAAGAAGAAGCATACAGGAAATATTGCGCAGAACTTTGTGATCAGAAGAGAGAAGAAAAATGCCAAATGGAAAAAAAGAAACTGGGATACAGTTATTCAGATTGAGTCATTATTATTACAATACATTTTCAGCATTCGTGCGGCTAACTTTAAGTTGTTTGGTGCTACGCTAAAAGGATATGCCCTCGGACTTTCAGTTTAAATGCTGTGCCTTACTCGCGCTGGTTGCCTATATTTGTACGTGATCTGGAAGAGCTATCTGATAGACATCCAGAAAAATTATATGAAGAATATCTTAAAGGAAACTTTACAAGCAATAGAACTACTGCTGCATTTTCTTCTATATCGGGCGATCAGTTTCATGAGCAAACCAATAAAATGATAGAAACTGATGATGGCGCTATAGGCATTATTGATAATGAAACCGCTCTTCTTAAATGGGTGGCAGCAGGTCCTGACATTTCAAGAAGTAGTACAGAGTTTGAAAATGTATGGGATCCTAACCCTGACCTAAATATTCGAAAGGTGCATCATGAAGGAGTAAACTAAATTTGTAGCTCATGCAAAAAGCATGATAAATATAACAAGTAAAGCAGTATAAGGAATATGTCGAACACTGCTTTAATATAACGCAGCAGTCGATGTCATTAAAAAAATAACGTACACATTTTTAATTTGCCATTAAAAGTTACTTCCAAATCAAAGACAACAATAGCTGATCTCCGATCCGATTCCAGTCTATTCTGCATAGCCTTCCCGCTTAAATCCATTAAACCTAAACGTCACAAACCATGGACCACGAAAGGCCTACGCATATCTGCAAAAAATATGCGTTCCCTCTCATACAGAAAAAAAAATCACTAACTCCATTCAAGTTCTTGAATTCATTTCGAATTATAGGAAGATCTACCTAAAACTTATCAAGACAGCAAAGAATCTATATTATCAAAATCGTTTATCAACTGCTAAAAACGTATCCAAGGAGACCTGGTCCATTATTAACGATCTTAGAGGCAAAACAAATTCCGCGAATCAGAGCATGCCAAAACCAAATGATTTAAACGAATATTTTGTCAACGTGAGCAAAAATGTTACCTCTGGTATTTCTCCTTCTCTCAACCCTCTTTCGTTTCTTCCTCATTCTAAAAAAGTCGCTGATAGTTTTTTCCTAAGCCCTGTGACCAGCCTTGAACTTCTTCAGGTAATGAGCAGCATAAAGAGTAAATCAGCGTGTAGCACTGATAATCTGTCAACTAAAATTTTCGTGAACCTCCCACTTACAATTCTGGATGTCCTAGCTTCCTTAATTAATGCGTCCTTCACGAAAGGTGTTTTTCCCGAATGCCTCAAAACTGCGATAATTATTCCTCTTCATAAGGGAGGTGAAAAGGTTGTCTTATGCAATTATCGTCCAATTGCTCTGTTGACTGTACTCTCTAAAATCATTGAAAGTTATTAAAAAATCTCCTCATGCCATTTCTCTTTAGACATGGCATACTGTCCCCGGAACAGCTCGGATTTTTACCAAACAAGTGTACTAATGACGCCATGTTCTCGTGGCTTCACGATGTTTACTCATCACTTAACAACAATCTCCCCACTGCTACAGTCTTCTGTGATTACGCTAAAGCGTTTGACTGTGTGTGTCATGACATCTTGTTAAGAAAACTAAATTTTTATGGAATCCGTGGTATTCCTTCGAACTGGTTTTAATCTTATCTTGAAAATAGACAGCAGCTTGTTAGAGCGAACGGTTCTGATTCTGATTGCAGATTAATTACCAGTGGAGTTCCACAGGGCTCTGTTCTTGGGCCTATCCTTTTTCTAATATATATTAATGACATTACATACCTAAAAATCAATGGTAAAATTTCTCTCTTTGCTGACGACACAACCATAACTTGGAGTGATTCTAATACTTTCTCCCTACACTCTAATATCTCCAGCGATCTCGTCACAATCAAAACTTGGTCTGACTCAAATTGGCTGTGTTTCAACGTTGATAAAACGGTAGCCTTATCTTATAAAACAACCTTACAACAACCTTTGCTACTTCACAACAGCAATATTAAAAACGTTGAATCGGCTAAATTCCTAGGTTTGAATATTAGTGCCAACCTTAAGTGGTCCGCACATATTGATTCTTTAACAAAAAAACTTTCTTCTGCCTGCTTCGCAATTCGATCGGTTTCGAAGGAACTAAATCTGTCTACTGCCAGGCCCACTTACTTCTCTTTGTTTGAATCTCATCTTCGCTACGGCCTTCTCTTTTGGGGCTGCTGTAACACCGAGCAATTTCGTACCATTTTCAAACTTCAAAAGAGAGCAATTCGTTATTTATTTGGTCTTAATGGCAGAGCTCATTGCGAATACTACTTTAAAAAATATAAAATTCTTACGCTTCCTGCTTTTGTTTAATACGCAAATATCGAACCATATTTCCCGAAAGGCCACAACATGAGTACCCAACAAGAAATTCGAGTCAGGACATCTACCTTCCTATTCCCTCCTCTGAATTAACAAAAAATTCTATTCTTTATAATTCCAAGAAGTTATACAATACACTCCCGCTACGTCTCAAATCCATCCCTACATTTGCTAAATTTCGTGAAAAAACGAAAGCTTACCTACTAGAAATACCTTATTATTCTATAAATGAGTTTTGCGTGGATTAGTTTTATTTTTTTCTCCATTAATTTCAACTAATCGTTAATCGTTTTTCTCTTGGGCATCATGTGCGGCGGTGAAGAGAATTTTATAGTAGGTATAGGATTATCTTTTTGACGAATGAGTGATTTTTCGGATATACAGGAATTACACAAAATTAAATACCAAGCTATCAATTTTAGTCATGTTTTGTTTACTTTTACTGGGTATTTCAACTCTGCAGCCTATGCACATTGTCCGAGTCAAGTTCACCGACATGACCTTCCTTATTTTTCCCAACAACACGCTTCGCTATAATGTATGTTTCATATTTTGATAACACTGAGTTTCTTTACCCTATGTTTTGTGTACTTCCTGTGGATCTGGTTCAACTGCTTATGATGTTCTGTAATATAGTTTTTTTTGTTAAATCGTGACCAATTTCAACTTGAAAATTGCTTGTTGTTCTATTTTTATCGTATATATTATTGTATATATTGAGTTTTGTTTTGTTTTGTATTTGCTCTACTATGGTTAGTTTATTTATTTTAAATCGCTTTGTCCATAAAATTTTTTTGAATTTTTCTGTGGCAATAAAGCATACTTGACTTTGACTTTGATTTTGTATCGAGAAACAGATATTGATTTTTTTTTTGCTCATGAGAATCAACCTTTCCCACCTTCTATATCTGAAAGCGGAAGATTGAGAAAGCCCACTAACAAGTCAGATATTATACATTGTTTGGAGACCAGTATCGGAAAAGAAGTTTACACCAAGGTGAAACTAAACCAGAACTTTCTGCCATAGTGCTGGACGGTGCGGTTATTGTCCATTTATTATCAATCAATAGGATTAGGAGTGCACCTTCTACAATAATTCCACAACAATATAAAGATTTTTTATGAGTAGATGTAAATAAAAAACAGCTGTTTACTTTCTTGACGGAACAGCTAATAAACGAGCATTTTAAAGGAAATCATAAGTCTGCTTGAGGAAAGAGTAATATAATCTTCAGCAGAGTTAGATCTATCAGCTATTTCACCCTCAAGGTATGAAGAAGTAGATAGTCTTCTCCTTCACGCTAAACATGCAGCTGATAATGGCTACAAATGCGTTAGCATTGAAACAGTAGATTCAGATGTAGTCATTGCAGTATCTGCCTTTTCAAATTTTGAAAATATTTAACAATTTTGGATTGATTGATTTTGGAACTGGGAAAAATCGTAGGTTAATAATAAGCATCCATGACCTATGTTCTTATTTATCACAGGAGATCTGTAGCTTTTTGCCTATATTTCATTCTGTAATAGGTTGCGATACCGTGTTTTAATTTTGTGGAGTAGGCAATTAAGGAGCTTGGAAGGTGTGGATGGCATATCCTAATATTAATTCGTGTTTTGAACAGCTGCTAATGGGATCACTCCCAGATGAATATATCATTCATGCCGTGCAAAGATTTGTGGTTCTTTTGTGTGATGCAATATCTCCCTTAAACATAGCTAATGAGTGTAGACGATTCCTTAAACCAATTGAGAATATACTTCCAACGGAAAATGCTTTACTTCAGCATATCATGCGAGCCACTGTCCAAGCCCTTATATGGAAGCACTATCTGGAAAAAAAATATCCATTTTCTTCACCCGATACTTGGAGATGGGAAAAAACTAATGACGGGTTTTAGCCATTCAAGACTTCAAGGGGGTGCTGGGGGGTATCTCTTTACAGACTCAAATCAACAAAATTTCACTACTACCACTCAATTTTTTTACCACAAGAACATTATATTTGAAAATAGACACGAATATGCAGATAAAACGTCAAAATTTTCACATTTAAATGACATAATGCCCACCGTAATGAAAGAATAATTAAAAAAATTACGAACATCATGTTTTATACTTAATACTAGTTTCTCGTGCCCTCATTTGATGACGTTATTACTGGGGTTGAGAAGTCCGAAATTTTTGGGGTCTGGGACGTTTTTATCTTTGGCATGTATAGTATCTATATCCATAACATCACGTTCGTCGCCAGCACTGAAATATTTTTATGATTTTTAATGCTATTGGAACGCATGATCCAAGACTCATCCCTTAAGTTAAGCAGGTAAAAGTTATTGCCTAAAAACCATTTCTTTAAAGTCATCTTCAAAGGCGCCTGCCTCCCTCCCATAGAATGGATTTGCGGGCTCATGTTTATATGACATTTTTGTCGAATTTTGAATCGATCGATCTACCTTCAGTGTTAAGTGTCACTGTTTCCGAACACCTTGCATTTAGCATTACCGTATGTTTATATGTATCTTACCCAAAATATGACTGAATAAAGAGAGGAAATATTTGGTAATAAAAATAACGTTAAGAAATATTTTGTTCTGCTTAAAATTTTGGTACTATCCCCAAGATAAATTATTTTAAATAATATTAAACTGAACTTTTTTTATAACAAATAATTATTGTTTTTGATGGCAAGAGCACTCTCAATTGTCTAAACTACCATTTCATCTATGACATTTAAAATAAGATTCAACACAAATTACTATTGCAATAAAAGGGACAACACAAACAAAAACAATTTCCAAATAACAAACACATTATATTAACTACCTACTATTTACAAAAATACAAAATTTTACGTAATATTATAACATGCTCTACAACACTGATCTAGTTACTGTTACGCAGTAATAGACACAAACAATAAAAGAAACGACCCAATAAAAAAACGCAGAGAGACGTAAATTTTTATGGTTAACACATAATTAAATGTTATCACGTAAGAAAGTATACCGGCATGTTGTACCTACTAAAATTGTTTAATAACACTTTCTCCATAAATCTACAAAACGATGAAAATAAAATAGGTACGCGATAGTAGACTTATACTGAGTTAGTTTACGACGACTTAAACCTAGCATGTCTTTCAAACATTAGATAAATAGTCACATATGACGTAGAATTGACGTCGGATTGTCAACGGTCTGCGACCGTCATTTCGACGACCTAGGATAGCTTGGGATAATATTGGTTAGTGAGTGCATGAGTAACAAAAGACGAAAAAACACAATTTTAGCATTATTTTTAAATTACTATAGTTTGAAAACGAATTGGCAGATTTTTATGAGCTTTTCAGATCCTGAAAGATCGTTTTATGGAGATATAGATTCAAGGTGTCGCTTTGCACTAAAAAGGATATTTGAATATTATACAGGGCTGAGAAGAAAACAGTTCAAAAATTGAAAACGTTTAAGCTGGTGAATTGGTTATTGTATTACATAATATCCGCGTTTTACTTGGAGCTAGCGCGGCACCTAATCAGCCGAATGTATTATTTCACTTCACGCATTACCCTCCGCTCGCTTCGTTCGCTATGGGGGCTCAAAGAACAGGAACTAACCAAAACTAACCCAAGGCATGCCCAAATTGAAGAAAAATTACTTTTTACAAACATAATCTTAAAAAAAAAATTTAAATCGACAGGAATTGAACCCCGGGCCGTCGAATCAGAGATCAGCATCTAACCACTCAACCACCAGAGCACTCCCAGAAAATTCATTGCACCGCAATGACATCGGTAAACTGAAAGATGATTAGTTACCCTGCTAGATCTAGCTCTAAGTTCGCGCTTTGACGTCCAAGTTAATAACTCGAAACGTGTTTGTTAGTTTTTGAATTGAGGGCCTCTCACAAAAAAAAATACATCTTTTTGCAAAAATCAAGAAACAATTTCAGCATCGTGTGAAGATCGATGTAGTTTGTAAACTAAATCACGGATCTTGACAAACTCTTCAGATGCTAAAATAGCCTTCCATTTAGGGCTCATCTTAAGAAGTCATCTTGTCCTAACAAGCATATTTGGATATTATACAGAGTGGAGAAGAAAGCAGGATAGAAATTCAAAACGTGTAAATTGTTTTTATTTATGTTCACGTTTTCATTAATAATTCGTTGGTCCACCTTCGACTCGCTACACATCCGCTTTTCTTGATAGCATAGTGATGGCAAATTTAATAATTCATAATTTGGTAAGAATATTGGGTAATAGATTAAAAGTGACATATTTCATTCAATATTTAGATTAATCCTTCCTTACTTGTTGAAGCAAAATATATAATTCTTTTTTTTTTTTGAAAAGATAAAACGTTACTTTTCAGAATTAAAAAAAAAATCTAAAAATTAAGTGTGCTTAATTAATAAGGCTTTAATGCATTTAAGAATAAAAATTGTAAATCTTAAACATATTTTTAATTAAAAAAGTATTTAACAAAACACAAAATAGTAGCTATATAGAGTAATTGTTTATATCAGTGTGTCCAAAAAAGTAAGCAACATATGGGAAATTTCTTTATTATTGGATTCTCAGAAAATTTTATTCTTCATAAAAGTTGGTGCTTGCCCTAAAACAGTAAACGAGTATTTCAAATTTTACGTACTGCTTTTAGTGCGGACGCAAATGTCATTTTTCTGAAATCGCGTCAAGAATAAAGTACCTTAATTTATAAAGATACAGCAAAATCTTATAAGGAAAAGTTCTTCCAAATTAAAAAAGTAATCTAAATATGAAATTTGAGTTAAGTACATCAATTTTTAATTTCCCATTTTTTCTCGATTTTTTTCTCAAACGTTACGCCATCGGTGAATGCTTTGTTCTTTTGTTATTAGTATACTTTCCAAGCAACTTCAAATTTTATTTAAAGTAGACATTAGTAACATAGTTGCATAATGTTCCAGTTTTTACAGAGATAAAAGCCAGTTTAGGTATCAGTGTGTTGCAAACACATTTAAACAATTTTGGTACAAAATAATTGTCCACAATAATTATTACAAAATACAATTGGAATGACTGACTCAATAATAATTAATTTCATATGTCAGAACGAAGTAAAATTATTGCTATTTATTTGTTTTTATTCCAAATGCATGGCTTACTCTTCAAGACCAAATATTTTATATGGCTTTTTAGGATTCTTGGGCATATTTTACTCATCGGGTGCAAAAAATAAATAAATTATTAGTTGTTTTACATGAAATGAAAAGAGTTGGGTCTATTCATGATTTTGAGTGGAAAAATTTTTGAATCAAAAGTGTTTAAATGTGTTTGCAACACACTGATACCTAAACTGGCTATTATCTCTGGAAAAACTGCAACATTATGCAACTATGTTACTAATTTCTATCTTAAATAAATTTTGAAGTTACTTGGCAAGTATACTAATAACAAAAGAACAAAACATTCTCCAGTGGCGTAACGTTTAAGAAAAAAATCGAGAAAAAAAAGAAAAATTAAGAGTTGGTGTACTTAACTCAAATTTCATATCTCGATTACTTTTTTTATTTGGAAGAACTTTTCCTTATAAGATTTTGCTGTATCTTTATAAATTAGGGTACTTTACTCTTGACGCGATTTCGGAAAAATGACATTTGCGCCCGCACTAAAAGCAATACGGAAAATTTGAAATATTCGTTTACTGTTTTAGGGCAAGCACCAACTCTTATGAAGAATAAAATTTTCTGAGAAACCAATAATAAAAAAGTTTCCCATGTGTTGCATACTTTTTTGGACCCACTGTATAGCTTTCAAAAAGATGAAAATAACGATTTAACTAAGCCTTCATCGCAGTTTCTCCCAAGTCGGTGCACGATTCTGACTCTGCACAGGATGTAGTCCTATGCACAGAATATGCATCTTCCCCATCGGATGAAGAAGATAAATCGTCCTGAGCCGGCTGAGGTCCAGATATGGAAGAAATACCTAAATTTATCTGATTCTCTACTAGCACGCGAATTTTGACCTGCTGGGAATGTTGCAGCAAGAGTCTTTTGTTGATTGACACAACTGCTAATTTCTAAGCTCTTGCAGTTGATAATTTATTTCTGCATTTATTGCCCAAAAGGGATATCTGCTCAATATCTCTCAGTATCTGCAAAGCTTGCAGGTAGTTCCAAAATTGAAAATGCGAGATCTTTTAGTTTCGTCTTTGAACAAATTCCCCTACACCAAGTTACTGGATTTGCTATTTTTCCAATTTGTCACACAAAATCCATAGCCCATAACTCATGTTTTCCCAAATATCTGCTCAATTTCTCTCCGTATCTGCAAAGCTTGCAAGTAGTTCCAAAATTGAATATGCGAGAGCTTTTAGTTTCGACTTTGAAGAAATTCCCCTATACCAAGTTACTGGAATAGCGATATTTCCAGTTAGCCAGACAAAATCCATAGCCCATAACTCAATGTTTTCCCAAATAATTGGCCAACTCTAGCTATATTATTGCCTAGATGCTCTGAAAACAACTGGTGTTTGCTAATTAAGCATAAGGTCATGGAATATTACTGTAATCTGTGTATAATGGATGTATTACTGAAACTTCTGTGAGTAATATTCTTCTTTGCCATCACTAAGCATGCTGTTCACCAAAGACCCAAAAAAGTCTTTAGAAGCAGCCTCTCATACTGTTTTGGTTGCATTTGCTAAGTCATCCAGCTTATTATACTTATACTGCATCTGATTCAATCAACTTCAACCTTATTCTATTCTAGCAGGCTACTCCATTCGCTCAATGTTATTCTCTTTTAAAATTTCTTAAAGAATCAAGGTAATATTACTGTAATTTGCATATCATTACCGAAACTTCTTTGAGTAATATTCTCCGTTGCCATCACTAAGCATGCTGTTCACCAAAGTCCCAACAAAGTCTTTAGAAAGAATCTCCCACTTTGCTTTAGTTGCATTTGCTAAGTCATCCAGATTATTATACGTATCCTCCCCCTGATTCAATCAACCTTAACCTTATTCTACTCTAGGAGGCCACTTTATTCGCTCAATATTATTATCTCTTAAAATTTCTTGAACAATTCTCGCTCTGTGTGGTTGAGCTTTCAAGGTTTATTTTAACAATTTGAACACAATGCCGGATTCATCGCATACTTTCTTTTCTCTGTTCAACAGAAAATTGAAGATACATACATTCAGCATAACACGACACGGACGGCTGTACTTGAATAAAAAATTGTTTGATTATTATCCATAGAAATATTATTATTATTGAAACTATAACAGAATTTCGTTTTTTTTTACATAACACTAACGTGAAATATTAATGAAACTTTCAAGATCTGAAAAGCTCATCAAAATCTCTCAATTCATTCTCAAACCGTAGCAATTTACAAATGTTGCTAAAATTGTGTTTTTTTTCGTTTTCTTAACGAGCAGCTTATTTTAGAACTTTTTATTTTTTTAATTTCTAAGTTTTTGTCATGTTTAATTTCTTAAAATTTTCCATGTATATTTTTGGTTTCTTTCCAGATTTTTTCTAATTAAAGCTGTTGTGTTTTCGAAATTCCATAGCAAAAATTTTCGTTAGTCGTAATATGCCATTGAAATTTTGTTTTATTAAAAATTTTGAGTTTCTTCAAATTTTGGCATTGAAATTAATGTTTTGGAAATGATCAATTCATTTGATTAAAGCAAGTGACAATATTCCCGCAGCAGAAATTATTTTTTGAATTAAATCGATTTGAATCATATTGTTGAAATATGCGGCGTAAATTTAGCCAACATGTAAATTTACACATAATAATTGTACTGGCGTACTGACATACAATTTCTATATTGGCGAACATGAATGATTGGTACTGTTATATAATTGAGCTTTTCTAGATATAGTACTGTTTGCTTGTGGCCCGAAGGCAAGAAAATAATAAATTGTTCACAATCGGCTGAACGTAGTAACAAATTCATCAAATGTACCACCAACAATAAAATTACGGAAGTAAACCATATTTTGATAGTACCAATCAACATTAACAGACAATTCTATAACTGAAGAGAGAAAAAAATTGGAGTTATTGGAGAAATTTACGTGGTGAAAGGACTACAGTCAGGTGTTTTGTGTCAACATGAAGAATTCAGTGCTCAATAGAAACTAGAACTTGACTTTTTTGAATATCTTCAACATTGCCTTGACCTTCTATCTATCGAATATCGTATTTCAAGAGTTCATTTCGCAGATAATGATGATATACAAACGATTCTGATTCGGTATCTTTAATATTTATTATTTATATTTTTTCGCGATTGAAAATTCCCTACCTCACCCGCATCGCTACCATAAAACATGCGAGCAAAACAAGAACGTTAATATACAATTTACTACAACCATTATAAAATCCTCCATACACCTGCAAACCTGCAGTTTCTATACTTTGCTTACAATAATCGCCGTCATACAGCCACCCGACATACTCTCCTGTTCTGAGGTTTTCGTTTCTGAGCCAGTCTTCTAAGGGCCTGAAATATTCTCTGAGCGCGCTGCCATCTAATCGACTTTCGCCGGTAGCTTGAAAGAGGACATCTCGCCACGATTGGGAAGATCCTTTCTCCATTAATTGTCTGAAACAAAATTCAAATAGTTATTTATTTTATATGTTCAAAAAACAAAGTGGGAACTTTTTTATCAACTATTTTAGACAGGCTTAATGTATATCTAGTTGCGCATCGGTCGAAATATTCTTAAAAATGCAAATTTCATACATTCAATATAATTATTCTATCAATGGTTAAATGATTATTTATTAAAGGCCGATGATCTTGAGAATGGTTGGCTACTACTGTAGCACTAAAATCCACTGTGGTTTCGAGTATTTCCATAATATTATCGGTTCTCCAACGACAAAGGAAATATTCCGAGGTATTTTATCATGATGAAGGCACCCTATAATTGTAGAATTATAAACCATCATCTGAATATGGCATATCCTGGAGTTCACAGACTTAACATAGCTTTGGATTTAGCAAACTGAACTTTGTCTGCTTCTACTACAAGTTTCTAACATGATGATGGAACTACTTCATAAAGCGAGAATTGTAACTGAGCATCTAAATTTGGGAAATCTCGGAACATGGCTTTGTAATTGCATAAATGTGTTCAGTGATCTACCAGGCCCTTGGATCAAACACTACTGGACTTTTTTCTGCTTCTATATATATCTAGTTTTTGTGACGACATATTTGCTTGGGCTTTCAGAAAACATTTCTTTAGATATCAGATCATCAGTAGAGTTCTCTAACATGATGATGAAACTACTTTATGACGTAACTGAACATATAAATTTAGGGTGTCTAGGAACATAGTTTTAAAACTGGCGTGAAGTAGTTCAATAATCTTGGATCTAACACACGGGCCTTTCTTTTTCAAACGTAACAGAGATCAGCCTCATAGTGCTAAATT
This sequence comes from Pissodes strobi, assembly GCA_016904865.1. Taxonomy (NCBI): domain Eukaryota; kingdom Metazoa; phylum Arthropoda; class Insecta; order Coleoptera; family Curculionidae; genus Pissodes; species Pissodes strobi. Next base: position 76,689 of record MU183623.1, on the reverse strand, counting down.
TTGAATAAGCGTCTAGATCTGACGTATCATGCAAGGTGGCTTGGGAATCCGAAGGAAAAAAATTAATGGTCTGTAAGATTCCAGATCAAACACGCTGGATTTTTCCCTGCATCTATAAGATATTTTGTTAAATATCAGACCAATCAGTATGGTTCTTCAACATGAAGAAGATTCATTAATGCAAGCATTGTAAATTAGCATATACCTGGGTTATATCCGAGAAGGAATTTCAGCGAAGAAGCTCAGTGGCCTGCCCGCTCTCCGGATCTAATATACTGGACTTTTTTCTAAATATAAGTAGCTATATTATCGGACAAAAGATTTACTTAGACGTCTAGAAAATATTCCGTTAAACATCAAACTCATCAATTGATGATTTCCGCACGAAAAGTTAGCATTGTAAGTGATCATCTAAATTTATCGTATGCTGGAACGAGTATTGGAAATCAGGCAGCCAAATGGCCGATTCAAACATGATAGACTTTTTCCTGCTTTCATTTATGCCTATGGATTCGGTGACCATAGATTCAATGGGACTTCTAGAAGATATTATTATAAGTATCCTGCCCATCAATGCAGTTCTCCAACATGATGAAGATCCACCTTATAGTGCAAGATTCTCAACTAATCATCTAAATTTGCCGTATCCTAAATGGAACGAAGAAGAAAATCGAACTAGAGGACTCAGCCCCCCCCCCCCCCGTTGGATCTCGCACACTGGACATTCTGTTGCTTTTCATATAATATGTAAAATGCGATGAACTGTTTCGCTTTTCCACATACCTAGATTTTCTGACGATAGATTTGCTCTGACCTCTAGAAGATATTATATTCCGTCAAATATCAGATACTCATCAATATTATTTTCTTAAGGTGGTCTAGATTCGCCTCATAATTATAGATTTGTTTATAAGTGTGGAATCTAATTTGGTGTATCCGTGAATGTGGACTGAAAATCAGAGTGAAGAGGTTGAATGACCTGCCAGATTTTTGAATCTAATACGCTGGACTTTTTTCTACTTCCACATATGACTGGATTTGATGTGATTTTTAGATGATATTTCCTATATCAGACTCATCAACATGGTTCTCCAACATGACGGAGATTCACCTCTTATAGATTTTTTTTGTATAAAACTTAATTTGGCGTATCCGTGAATGTGGATTGAAAATCAGAGTGAAGAGGTTCAGTGACCTGTCAAATTTTCGAATCTAATACGCTGGACTTTGTCTACTTCGACATATGACTGGATTTGAGGTGATATTTAGAAGATGTTTCCTTAAATATCACTCATCAACATGATTCTCCAACACGATGGAGATTCACCTCTTAATTCAAGAATTTTTATTCTTATATCCTCATTCATATTGTAGACTTCAGTGACTGTTGTTCGTTCCCAACACGAGCGAGAAAACAGATTGCTGCCATCAATGAGGATATGAACGCCATGGTGGAATGGGGTGAGGAAAATAAGGTCTAGTTTAACGCAGGAAAGACTCAAGCAGCTGTCTTCCAAAAAAGAAACAAACACCGCAGGACCTGACTTATCAATGGCATGACAGGACAAACACTGACTCTGGCCTCGTCCATAAGCTTGCTGGGCATCAACGTAGAAAACAACAGGTTATGACATAATCACCAAAATCCCCAAGGTAGCAGCACAAAAGCTAGGAGCACTCTATACTGCAAAAAAGTTGTATACACCTCATTAGCTCTTACTGATCTATAACGCCCAGATAAGACCATCTCTGGAATACTGTTCCACCCAAACACTTGCTCAAGATATTGGACTCCATACAAAGCAGAGCAGTCCATCTTGTGGATGATCCAGAGTTTGCTAAAGAGCTTGATAGCCTTGAAAATCGAAGAAAAGTGTCGGACCTATCGCTTTATTATCGATACCACTACGGAAGGTGTTCGAATGAGCTGGCACTTACGATTCCGCTCAGAGTTGTGTCAAATAGAAATACCCGTTAGGCACAAGTTGCTCATCAACATATGATTCAGTTGCGAACCCCTAGGACGTCGCTGTTACGGCTCCTTTATCTGGAAGACTGCCACGCTCTGGAATGGACTTCCAAGTAACGTCTTTCCCGTGGCATACCAGATTTCGGAATCAAATCTGCTGGACTTCTCCCTGTTTGAAGATTTAGGTAGCTTTATTATCGGATAAAAGATGTACTTAGACGTCTAGAAAATATTCCGCTAAATATCAAACTCATCAATATTGTTCCTCAAAATGACGAAATTCCGTGCATAAAGTTGGAATTGTAGTGAAAGTGTCCTGGAACGAGGATTGGAAATCGGACTACCAGATGGCCGGATCTAACATGATAGATTTTATTTTGCTTTCTCCAACATGGTGAAGATCTGTCTCACAACTATAGATATATTTTAACTTAGCAACTTAATTTGGCGTATTAGTTAATGTGGATTAAAAATCAGAGTGAAGAGGTTCAGTGACCTGCCAGATCTCCGGATCTGGACGATGGAGTTTTTCCGGACTCGATCTGATGTGATTTTCAGAAGATACTCCCTTAAATATCCGATTCATCAGTATGGTTGTCAAACATGACGGTGATCCACCTCTTAGTGCAAGAATTGTGAATAGCATCTAACTGGGTTGTATCCCAGAAGGGATCTTAGTGAAGAAACTCAGTAATCTGAGAGATCTCGGATTCTAACATGCTAGACTTCTTTCTGTTTGTAGATAAAAGTAGTTTATTATGGGATAAAAGATTTTTGACCAAGATGTCTACAAAATATTCCCCTAAATATCAAACAAACTCACTAATGCTGGTTTTCAACATGATGGAATTCCGCGCATAAAGCTAGAATTGTAAGTGACAATCTAAATGTGCCATATTCTGGAACAAGAATTGGAAATTTGATGCCCTGATGGCCGGATCCAACATGATAGACTTATTCCTGCTTTTATATATGCCTATAGATTCGGTGACGATAGATTTGATGGAACCTCTAGAAATAATTACCATAAATATCCGGTCCCTCAATGCAGTTCCCCAACATGATAAAGATCCACCTTATGGTGGATTGCAAATAGGTAATCATCTAAATTGCCGAATCCTGAAGGGATCGAGGCATGGAAATCGAACTGAATAATTCAGTGTTCTGCGAGTTCTCCGGATTTAGCACTCTCGACTTTCTCTTGCTTTCATATAATATGTAAAACACGATGGACTTTTTCTGCTTTTACACATGGCTAGCTTCCCTGTTGATAAATTTACTCTGGTTTCTAGAAGATATTCAGCTAAATATCAGATGCTCATCAATAAGGTTCTCCAACATGATGAAGTTTGACCTCATAATTAAAGAATCACTTTAATCAAACAAATTTGGCGTATTCATGTATGTGAATTGAAAATCAGAGTGAAAGGGTTCAACGACCTGCCAGATGTCCGTATCTAACACGATGGACTTTTTTCTACATCAACATATCAAATTTGATGTTGTTTTTAGAAGTTACTCCCTTAAAAATCAAACCCATCAATATGATCTCCGACATGAGGCTTGTTGCAAATGAGCATTTAAATTTGGCTTTGTTTTGGAAAGCTCAATGACTAGCCAGATCTTCGGACCTAAAACATTGGATTTTTTTTAAATCTGAATTTGGCATATCCTGGAACTCGAATTGAATGAAGAGTTTAATGGCCTCTTGATTTTCCGGATGTAATACTATGATTTTTTTTTATTTTATAATCAACGCAAACTTAAAATACAGCTTACTATTCAAATAGAATTAGAATTCTATCAGTACTTCTAATGAAAAGGAAACCATAAAAACTAAGGTATCTTTAAGATGCCTCCATACTGTAATATAATTAAATGGTATAATGAGATGGAACCGATTGAATATTGTTGGATTTCCGTAACGATGATTCGTTAGAATTCTTCGGATAGGAAAGCTCATAGAGGAGCAACTTAAGAACACGACAAGCGAATTGATAATGGTTGAATATATATGAATATAATGAAAAAAATAACGCTACTGCAAGACATATCATTAAAGAAAATATAACTCTCTTTGACTAATTCCAATTTAGGCAGGCAAATATTTTTATGGTCAATACGATTCGAGAGTCTAATTATAAAGCATTCTTTGCCAAGTGCAACAAAAAACTGAAGAAAGCAAGCCATTGAAGATCACATCTATTGTTAAATATTTACTGGTGTTTATTAACGATTTGTTTAAAAACCCTAGCTAATCTATACTGGTTTGCAAAATAAATAAATCACCCAGTTTTTAACGCATCTTCTTTATAGCTTTTACTTGACACATTTTGTCGTAGTTTTCCTCACACTAGTGCATGAAAAACACTGCTAAAGATTGGATTTTTTAAAAGGTAATAGAATTAACTTAATTTAGAAAAATGTGTTCAAAATATATGCTCCTCTTCCTATCAGAACCAAAGAATGTGTCCCTTCTACTTTCCCTGCGATAAGGAACTAAAAGATATTGCGACATATTCCGACGAAGGTATACAAAAAAAGCACAATGTAATAAGAGATGTAACATTTCATTTAACTTAACAAGAAGGGCCCATCATCCATCACAACCGATAAAAGCCATTAACTTTTTCTTTCGGTCCATCTCGCAACTGGCTGTTACGCCTTCGACATCTAAATACATTCTTAATTGGTTTTTGTAAGAACTTCGGGTGTTAAAAACGCACTCTTCTTAATTCACTTTCGATCATCTCGGCCGCTCTTCCTTATACAACATGAATTTTAACTACTGACAATAATTTACCAGTCCAATTCCTTTCACAAACGTGAGGATAATTGCGTAAGTGAATTAAATAGTTTGAAAATTATTGAGGAGTCATTCATAGATAGGTAAACAAAGAAGAATCGATTTATTACCATTTGCAATAGTGTGTTTTTAAAAAAGTAAAAAAAAAAAAATTTTCATGCCAATCAAATTCTAATTTTAATATTTTAATATTTTGTTTTTCTTGAACCTGTGTATAATATGGCCCTTGGTAAAAGAAAACTCGTTTTTAAAAGCTAAAATTACAAAACTAACTATTCAGAATAGAAAATTGAAATATCTGTTATGTTAGTTAACAGACAAGCCAACTGATTGAAACTAAAGCAATTACCTATTGCGGTACGCAAAGTAATTTACTGGTTATGCAAGAAGCCAAATAGGTGATATGATTACCAATAATCACCGGTTATATATACAAAAAAAAAAAAATAAAGCGAGTGAAGATGAACGTTAAACAATCGGTTACTAAACTACCCAAAACATGATCATTTCTGTTCACTTTGTCTGAGTTCACTGGGGTGTTATTAAACTAATACAAGGCAGTTGAAACAGTTTTTTACACTTTAAGGTTTATTGTTTTGCTTATTTAGATTGTGTAGAAGTGTGGATGTTTGTATTTTGTATATGTAGATATATATCAATGTTTGCTTACATGTCTTTTTATATTGCAAATGTACGTAAACTGTGCATATGCTGGATATGCATATTTAAAGAGTGATTCAATTTGGAAGCATTAAAAAGAAACACGGACAATTTCAGAAACATAAAAAATATATATTTGTCCTTTGAGTTTATTAAATTCATTACAATTATATATGAAAGATGATATCATGTAAATGACCGCTGCGGCTTATGCGTCATGACGCAATCCATTTGTCAAAATTTTCGAATACTTCCCGCCATAAATTAGGTTCTATGCCGGCTATTTTGCGCCTGATCCCCTGTTTCAGCTATGCTATAGTGTTTGACTTAATCTTCTAGACTCTGCTCTTCAGGTACCTCCAAAGAGAAAAATCTGCGGGAGTTAAATCACATGATGGTGGCAGCCAATTGATGTCATGGTTAGGTGAAGTAATGCGGCCTAGAAACATGCCAAGTAGTAACTCTATCGTTTCTCCTGTTGTGTGGCAGATGGCACCGTCTGGTTGAAACTGAAACTCTTCGATGTCCACATGTTCCAACTGCTCTCACAAAAAATCTGTTACGACGTTTCGATAGCGAACACCATTAACCGAAACAGAGTTTTCTGTCCGCATGATCCTCGAAAAAAAATGGGACAGTTAAGCCTCCAGATCATATGGGACACCAAACAGTCACGTTTTGATGATGCATTTCCTTTTGAACTAATCCCCAACTACGGCAACTTTGCTTGTTTACAAAGCAACCAAGGTGAAAATATGCCTCATCGTTAAAGATGATTTTCATTGAAAAATGTACCCTTTGGTCTCGTATTGACGCTGTTGATGATCTCGAGGCTTCAATTCCTGCGTTATTTGGAGTTTGTATGGGTGTAACTGTAAATCTTTTCTAAAATTTACTGTGTAGTGGAATAGGTAAGGTCCGCTTCCTGCGATCGTTCTCCTTGGATTTTCGGCCACATGTTCGCAAACAATGGCAATATTTCTCTTCCGAACCACCTCTAAGAGCATGCTTAAGGGTTCTGATGGTAGCTACCGATCCAGTTTGCTCGACTTTTTAGACCACATTCCAAATTATACCAATCAGAATGTCGATTTTGCGCACCAAAAAAATCATGTAGATCACGAAGTGCTTTTGCTTAATCGTCCATTTTAATAATAGGCTTGAATAATTTTAACGCGTTGTTCACTGTAAGTAGTGGTGGATAACTATCGATGGCGCTATCGATAATTATCTTCTATCTATAAGCTTTACCAACTATCGATAGTTTGCTAGATTTAGTGCTTTAATAAAAGCAAGTAGTCTGGATGGTTCTATGGCTGGAAGTTCCTCCTGTTCGACGATGCAGCACCCGAAGCAGGCCATTCGTCTTTCGTGACCGCCTCGCACTCCGTGACAAGGTGTTCCAGGATTTCGTCTCCCTCCTCACAGAACCGGCAACTGTCCTCGTTGTCAATTTTTATTCTCTCCAGGGGCCTTCTCAACCGTGGTCTGGAAGAAAGCAGGTGAGGATGCGGAGATTGTTCTTACTCAAGTGTTATGAGGTTTTTGATCTTCCTGGGTGAGGAGGTTCTAAAAACATCTTTGATTGTCTTAACCCTGGAAGACGTATCGATAGACTGATCCATTTGGTTCGCTCTTATTTCCAAAATTCTTCCTTGTAGGTGTGCATCCCTATGCCACAGAAAGGTTCCGGTCCTAAAAGCGGAGTTTGTGCTCCTTCTTTTGCCAATTGTTCTGCTTTTTCGTTGCATTCTATTCCAGCGTATTCTGATATCCATTGAATGGATGGATAGTTTTTATTCTTGCCTAGTTCGTTTAGCCTATCTAGGCATTCCCATACCACTCTGAAGCTGATTGTTGGTGAGCTCAGCGCTTTGATAGCTGCTTGACGTTCTTTAAATTGATAGTGAGAGTGAGTATTTAGGTGTATTGTTATAATTGTTAGCAGTTTTTAGTCCAAAAAATGGAGAAGCCCGGCAAAGATACGTAGCAATGGACAAGTATTTAATTCTTGGCCGCTCCGAACCAAGCAGAAGTACGTCATTTAGTTACAATAAAATAATTTTCGATTTTGTTATTTATTCTTTATTTTATTGTCTTGTAATTTGTAATTAATATCTATGTTAAACCCAATCTATTATTTATTTTTTTTTGGATCTTCTAAGAGTCAAAATATCCTAGATCAAAATTACCCTCGTTCCGGTACTCCTGAGTCTTCTGAAGTAAGTGGTGGAGATAATTCGAGAGCTAATAATAAACAGGACAAAGCAAAAAACGACAAAAATATCCAAATTATAGAAATGCCAAAAAGTCGCCAACAAATGCCTGAATTGTGGGCAAGAATACAAAACCAGGGGGAACACATCAAACTTAGATGAACATCTAAAAATATTTCAGCCTGACCTAGTCAAGGGCAGGAGTGATAGTGCCAGTAGCTCAATTTCTGCCTCCTCAAGTGCTCGATCTTCGATTAGGTCGATAAGTCTCCTTTTAAAAAGAGAAACTGAATATAGTGAAGACTCACAAAAAACAGCAATGACATTGATGATTGCCACTGATTCTCAGCCCTTTAATTTAGTCAACGATAGTGGCTTTAAGAATCTCAAACACATGCTAGATCCCAGATATGCTCTGCCCAGTAGATATATAATCAGAGAAAATATCTGGGAGCAAATGTATTATGATGCTTGCAAAAATTTTAAACATATATTGGAAAGTGTAGAATAGTAGAGTCATTTCTGACTCATGGGCTTCAACCGAATCATATTTGGCAATAACATGTCATTTTTTAACCAACGATTTCAAATTACCCTTTGCTGTTTTGTCTACAAAGCCTTTGGAAACTGGTATTATTAATCACACTGCAGGAAATATTGCCTCAGCTTTAAATGGTATTTTTGCAGAGTGATGCATGGAAAAAATATGTAAGCTTGCGAACTTTTAAAGAAAAAGCATCCTCCTTGCTTTGCTCATACTGTTAACTTACTTGTTCAGGACGTTATCAGCATAAATCTCTTTAAAAACGTCATAGCAAGATGCAAAGAAATTTATACATAAATACATGAAATGTAGTAATGTTGCTACTGAGTTGTTTGAAAAAGAGCAGAATACTAACAATCCATCAAAGCTACTTCAAGAGGTAGCAACTCGCTGGAATAGTGCTTTCCAAATTATAAGAATAATTGTTTTAACCAGTGATCGACTTAATAGAACATTGCTTGAAGTTTCTAAAATTCTTCAACCTTTATCTATAAAAGAGATAACAGTTTTAAGTGAAGTTCAGGATGTGTTGTCATGTTTCGATGAGGCAACAACAAAAATATCAGGCACAAAATATGTAACAATATCTCTATATGAGAACAGACAAATTTATGAAAAAATATTGAATGCCATACAAAACCGTCTGTTACTATACGAAATGAGTGGCTACTGAGATGGGAGCTTTACTTGACACAAGGCTTAAGCAGAAATAATTTATGAGCAATGTAAATGTCAAATCTGAATTGCCCTTTTTAGAGCAAGGAATGAACTACATGATCAGAAAGGATGAAGAAACAGAAAATGCTTCATTAGATGAACATGCCATTTTGGGTACTAGCACAAGTTTTTCGGGTTCATGTTCTTTGTTTTCATTTATGGAAGAAAAAGTACAGCAAAAGATAAAATCTTCAACGGCTGCCGTAATTATTATGAAGAGACAATACATGGAATGACAGAATGCCACCCAAGACACAGATCCACTTCTTTTTTGGAAGTTTACTATAGCTATTGACTGATGTAATGCATGGTATGGTGAGCAAATGGCAGGGACAGAAGTAATTAAAAATGTTCATGTGAATGCCAACGATTTTATTGTTTGACACCTATTTCTAAATTTATTATAAATATTAAGAATTGAACTATCGGGAACTATCGATAAAAAACGATAGTTAATGGGTTTGACTATCGATATTTTTCCACTACCAGTCCAGTGGTCCGTGACGAATTTTGTTTGTGTTTCTAGGTTAGAAATCTCACCTTGCCATTGACAAATACAGTGGCGTTTCAAAAATATTTTTCACTATAATGTGGAAAGTCAATTTGAATCACCCTTTATATGTATGAATACAAATATATTTTATAAGTTGCAGAAGTATGTACATTTTTTTTCACTTTTCACTTTAATGTGTACTTACCGTAATGTTTTGACTTTTTAATTTTTTTTTTGTTATTAGTGGGTACGGGATGTGTTTGTTTCGATATAGAACATTAAAAGGGATAATAAACGATTATTTCCCGTAGTCCTTTCCAATACTCTCTCTTCATACTGGTACCGATTTCAGATACTCATTGCACGAAATTCTCGGCGTACGGAGCTTTGTGCTTAACCGGTTTTATTTCATTACACCAATACCGTTCCTTAGTCACTCCTTTTTCTTTCGTAATTAAATTACTTACTTTCATATGGATGTCCATAGTCGTAAGTTTATGACATTACATATAGTCTGGTGCATTTTTGGGCTATGTATTTTTGATCACCCGATTATGCAACGGTTACGGCATAATAAAACGTCAAGACCAAATCTCGCGGGCTTTTCCGTTTGTGCAATCTCGGTCGAGGTCAAGACCGTCGAATGTGAAAGAACCAGCAGCTTAAATATTGCTTTAATAATCGGAGACATCATCAACATTAGATTAATGTGCTTTCTTATCTTTTTCGTTGCTAGTGAAACATTATGTTATTATAAATAATTTGGGGTATTATATATTTATACAAAATAATAATGTTCATTTGTCAAATTTTATCGCTCCTATGTCGGTTACCCTGCACTATTATTAATTAGTTAATAATCATTTATTAAGGTTCATGGCTGGTTGATGAACAAAACTGAATATTCCATCATTTGCAGCACTCTCCAAGGTCTTTGACAAGACTAACTGGGAATGAATGGTTCTCTTTTTAGATTATTGTTAAAATGCTAGAAGGGTCAATTTTAGATCTCCGGAAATGTAGAGGTAATATGATGGGAAAACCAACCAGTCGGGTAAAACTGACCAGGCTGATTTAATTTAAATTATCACAACTGCATTCTAACTCAGCGCCACCGGTAAGAATTTAAGCAAACTACCAGGTATAGTTGGCAGCGTCGCTATAGTTGTGCTTTTTTGGGAGTTGCGCCTTAAAATAATATTTGGCCTGAAGTATACAACAGTTTGATATTCACCCATTGGTAGAGTAATCAGAAAACTAGTGATGTTTTGTAAATTTGTCTATCATATCTGTTGGTTTAATGATTTATTATTTCGTATAAGAGAAGAAATCTGGAGAGCATACAAGAACATGTAAAATCGACGGTGTTGCTAGATTTTGGGTCATTTTACCCAAAATGATTTAAAATGTTGCATAGTTGATGCAAGATGCCGTTTAAATATAAGAGAAAAACAGATCGGGGTTCCTGATCTCTTGAGGACATGACTCAAGCAATAAAAGTCGTTCAAACTAAAGCTACGGGCCTAAGAAAAGCTTCTCACCTACCTTATGACACCATGCAAGATCATCTTAGAGGTAAAGTTGGGGAAACAACCAAGAGATTAGGAAGACATGCGGTTCTTAAGCCGGCCTAAGAGCGAACTATATAATTCAAATGTCCAAAATATTTTATGGGTTGACGAAGCATCAAGTCATGAAAATCGCCTATCACTATGCTAAATCAAATAATATTCCAACTGGTTGTAACGATTGGTAATGCGGATTTCTAGAAAGACATCCTCACATCTCACTCAGAAAACCAGAGAGTACCTCACTAAATAGATTGAAAAGATTCAATAAATAAGACCCTGATTTATTTTTTTCAAATTGGTTCGATACATTTGGATACTATAATAATCGTCCTGAAACCTGAGCCCACTTAACTCAAGTGCACACGCCTGGAAAAATCTTGAAAGCCATCAAAACGCCACGTCAAGTTGAAGCTAGTTCAAGCAGAGAACTTGAAAGATAACCATTCTTTTTGCAGCGAGTGCTGCGGGATATTATCTGCCTTCCATGTTCATCTTCGGATGAACATGAATGAACTACGAGCTCTAAAAAATGGGCCTGTAAATGTTATCTATAATTATATAATGTCAAAAAATGGCTTGATTAACGAGGATCTTTTTTTTTTAATGGTTGCAGCACTTTATCAAGCATTCTAAATGCTCAATTAGAGACAGGGTATCGCTACTTGTTGATGGCCATAGCAACTATTGTACACTAAAATGTATAACTTTTGTAAGGAAAATGGAATAACCATCGTTCCTTTAGCACCACACACAGGCTACAGCCACACGGTGTTCGCTTTTATGGGCTTTAAATAGCTTATAGTTGTGAATGTAATTATTTTCTTAAGTTAGGAAATTGTCAGAAAATTGACCATTTTGAGATTGCAGAGATGATAACAAAAACTTGCAACAAAACAGCTACAACTGGAAAGGTTGTAAAAACATTTAAGGTAATGCGAATTTTTCCAATGAATAGAGATGTTGTGAATGGTCAAGAGTTTATTATTATTGAAGCTAGAGAAGAACCCAATAAAACAGAAGAAAAAGCGTGGAAACTGGAGATGAGACTAGAAATGGAAACAAAGTTAAGTATGGTACACATTACTAGAAATAAGATTTAAATAAAGAGGGTCCCTCGAGACTCTTTGGAATGTCAGGCTGAAGAATTATTAAGAGAACGAAAAGGAAATCCGAAATTAGTGTATCGTTCCATACATACGAAGGCATTTATAATGACAAGAATAAAAGTGTGAGTGCCTAAATGCCAACATGTCATTTCAACACCTTCAACCAATTTCTCGCTTCTTCAGATCTATGGTAGATAAAAGGAAGAATACACATTTTCGAATGTTTACCAATAGCATAACACCAAAGAAAATAGAATTAGAAGTTAAACTAAACGCAAAAATAAGGAAACATGAATTAGAAAAGCAAAAACAACTAAGCGAAAAATAATTATAGAAACTGAACCAAAGGGAACCGTACTGACTAAAAATTTTAACAAGTGATTGAATGGATCACAGATTTTTGCATTGTATGCATGGAATTTGGTGGGTAACTTGCATTTGTAAAAGATCATCACATGCAGAATGTGCAGGTATTGAAATTATTAGAATTTACAGTTGTCATTTTTGCAAATAACGCGAAAAGGGAGGAAACAAAAGAAAAAAGCAAAACAATTTAAGATGAGACAAGAAATGGAAACAAAATTACAGAAGATCATGTTATGGTATCAAGTCGGCACTTTTGATGTAGCGCTTACAACTTACAAAGGCGAGGCGCCAGACTTTAGACGAAACGGGGTGAAACGTGGGACGAGACCTGAGCGATTAGCCAGCATTTCGCCAGGTTTCGCGAGCAGGCAAGGAGGGAAATACTGGGGCGGGGCTTAGAGTGAACCTTCTAGTATATTGTTAATGTTCGGTGATACAGAGGAAGACACGAATGACCAGAATAAAATCTTGAGTACTAACGTGTCATTTCAAGATCTTCAACCAAATCCTCGCTTCTTGAGATCTATGGGAGATAGAAGGAAGAAGACAAATTCTCAAGTGTTTACCATAACGCCAAATGAAATAGGATTCGAAGCTGAAGAGAACGTAAAAATAAGAAAAATTGAATTAGGAAAGCAAAACCAACTAAGGGAAAAATAATAATATAGAAACTAACCAAAGGGAATCCTACTAACTAAAAATTAAAAAAAAATGATGGAAGATGCCACAGATCTCTGCATTTTTTTCCTAAAATCTGGTAAAGACCAAGAGTGCTGGGTAACTTGCATTTGTCATAGATCGAATTGGAAAGGCTGTAGAATCATTTGAAATATCGGGAATTTTTCCAATGAAAAGGGTGTTGCGAATGAGGAAGAATTCATTATTATTGAAGAAAATGAAAAACCAGAGAAGAGCCCAATAAATCAAAAAGGGCAAAACAAAAGAACATGCGAGAAAATTTGAGATGAGACACGGAAACAAAGTTATAGAAGATCATGTTATGGTACACATTTCTAGAAAAGATTGAAGGTAGCGTGTATGTCAAGCCGAAGAATTATTAGGAGAACGGAAAGAAAAGTCGATAGCAATAGCGATTCGAAATTAGTATATCATACCATACAGATGAAGACACTGATAATGACCAGAGTAAAAGTATGGGTGCTAATGTGTCATTTCAAAACCTTCAAGCAATTCTTCGCTTCTTAATATATGGGAGATTAATGGAAAAATACACATGCCCAAGTGTTTTCGATAACACTAAATAAAATAGAATTGGAAGTTAAAGGAAACGCAAAAATAAGGAAACATGACTTAAAAAAACAAAAACAACTAGCGAAAAATAATTATAGAAACTGAACCAAAGGGACCCATCCGAACTAGAAATAAAAGAATGATGGAATTTGGTAAAGACAAACAGTGGTGGGTAACTTGCAGTAGTGGATGATCGTCACATGCAGAATGAGCAGGTGTTGAAATTATTAAAATTTACATTTGCCATTTTTGCCAATAAAGCGAAAAGGGACGAAACAAAAGAAAAAAGCGAAAAAATTGGAGATGATACAAGAAATGGAAGCAAAGGCACAGAGGGTCATGTTATGATATCAATTTCTGGAAAAGATCTGAAGGAAGTGGGTCCCACAATACTCTCGAGAATGTCAAGCTGAAGAATTATTTAGAGAATGGAAGGAAAACTCGATAGCGACAGCGAATGAAATTAGTGTAACGTACCTACCATACAAACGAAGATACTGATAACGACCTGAATAAATGTACGAGTGCTAAAGTGTCATTTCAAGACCTTCAACCAATTCCTCGCTTCTTAAGAGAAAAGTAAGGAGACACATTCTCAAATGTTTACCATAATATCAAATAAAATAGAATTAGAAGCTAAAGAAATCGCAAAAAAATTGAATTAGAAAAGCAAAAATAACTAAGCCAAAAATAATTAGTGAAACTTAACCAGAGGGAACCATCCTGACTAGAAATAAAAAAAATGATGGAAAGGGTCACAAATCTCTGCGTTTTATGCATGGAATTTTGTAAACACAAAGAATGATGGGTAACTTGCATTTGTGGAAGATCGTCACATACAAGTGATGAAATTATTAAAATTTACGTTTGCCATTTTTGCCAATAAAGTAAAAAGGGACGAAATAAAAGATAAAAGCAAAAAAAAAATGGAGATGATACAAGAAATGGAAACAAAGTTACAAAAGATCATGTTATTGTATCAATTCTACAAGAAATCTGAAGAAAGCAGGTCCCACAGGACTCTTGGGAATGCCAAACCGAAGAATCCAAGAGACAATGAATTAAATTAGTGTATTAACCATACAGACGATGACACTGATAATGACCAGAATAAAGGTGTGAGTGCTAACGTGTCATTTCAAGACTGTCAACTAATTGCTCCCTTTTTAAGAACTACGGGAGATAAAAGAAAGAAGACACATTCTCAAGTGTTTACCACAACACCACACAAAATAAAATTCGTAGTTAAACAAAACGCAAAAATAAGAAAAATTTAATTAGAAAATCAAGAACAACTAAGCGAATAATTATAGAAACCGAACCAGAGGGAACCATACTGACTAAAAATTTTAAAAAATGATCGAAGAGATCACATACTTCTGCATTGTATGCATGGAATTTGGTAAGGACCAAAGTGATGCGTAACGTGCATTTGTGAAAGTTCATATTGAGAAAGTTGGAAAATCATTTGAGGTAATGGGAATTTTTCAAATCGATAGGGATTTTGTGAATGAGGAATTCATTATTATTGCAGAAAATGGAAAAACCAGAGAAGAACCCAATAAAGCAAAAATGGATAAAACAAAATAAAAGGCGAGGAAATTGGAGATGAGACGAGAAATGGAAGAAAGTTACAGAAGATCATGTTATGGTACCCATTTCTAGAAAGGATTGAAGGAAGCGGGTCCCTCGGGACTCGCGGATATGTCAAGCCGAAGGATTATTAAGAGAACGTCGAAATGACAGGAATGAAAAGTCAATAGCAACAGCGATTCGAAATTAGTGTATCGTACCATACAGTCGAAGACACTCATAATTGCCAAAATACAAGTGTGAATGCCAACGTGTCATTTCAACCCTCAAGCAATTCCTCGCTTCTTAACATCTACATGAGATAAAATGAAGATGATACATTTTCAAGTGTTTACTATAACAACAAATAAAATAGAATTAGAAGCTAAAGAAAACGCAAAAATAAAAACAAATTTAATTAGAAATGCAAAAACAACTAAGTGAAAAATAATTATAGGAACTGAACCAAAGGGAAGAACTGAAAATAAAATAAATGAAATTTGGTAAAGGCAGAGTGGTGGGTAACTTGCATTTGTGAAAGATCGTAACATGCAGAATGCGCAGGTGTATTAAGATTTTCATTTGCGATTTTTGCCAACCAAAGATTTTTAATGTCTTTTGTAAATTTTTTAGTGTCTTATTTTAAGTGATTTTAAGAATATTTCACTAAGTTACAATTTCGGTATTTTAAAATATTTGTAGCCGTATATTTTTTTTTGGTCGATGTTACTGGACGTGTTGATCGTAATTATCCAACTATGTAAGGTTGGTATTTATATGATTTTTTGTAATAAAAGCTTTCATTTCTGTAATTTTTCCTCTCAGGGTTGTTATCAAAATCATATGAAGAAATATTGCATAATATAACTAGATTTTCAATGCCTTATTATTTTTCTTAAGCTGTCAAAGATCTTAGAGTAATGCTGGGCGGGTAGTTTTGTCTACTGATTATTATCAACCAATTGAATCAGCGTTATAAGCGCACATAATTTTCAAATCCATGGTAGGTCCAGTCTCAATGCGATTTAATTTACTAACTCTACTCGTTAATGCCCAGGCTTATAGAAAAATTGGACGACTGCATGTCTAATGTAAACAAACAGCTGCTTGAGCCCAAACTCGAACGACGAATTCAGTTCTCTGAAGATCTGGATTGACTAGATTTTTGAAAATAACTTCAATGTGTTATCGTGTATCGGCAATTTGGACCTTGTTATAGCTCTTTCACTGGGCCCTCTAAAGTAATGCATTGATGTAAATACTTATTCTCCTCGTCGATAAATTAATAAATTAACGTTTTGAGGTACTAATTATAGTGTATATAGGTGTATTATTAGTCATTATCCATTTTGGATTCCTCTTCACCAAAATCCAACATACAGATCATTTATCTGAGAATTACTAAAAAATATAAAACGATATAGTCTTATCAACCATTAAACTCGACTTAATCATGTTTTGCCTTATTCGGCCTCGGGCATAAATGCTAATAAGATATAATTCACAGATTACATGTCGAAATTCCATTTTTTTGCAACTCGAGTGGCTATTAGAATATATAAATTCGGATTTTATAATAATTTGCATGTCAATTATAATCCAGGTCAAAAAATCGAAAACAAATTACTAACCCAATTAACACAACTCAGGAATTTGTTAATCAAATTTACTTGCTATTGAATTATAAATTAATATAATACGTAACATGTATACATCGTCTGTACTATACACGTACGAGTGTAAATATTATGGTTTATTTAAATAAATCACTAGGGGGAGTGGAGGTAAACAATCCCAATTCGGGATTAAAGTTAATCTATATTCATGACCTGGAGATTCCCAAAGTGGATTATTATTAATTAATTAATACCGCCTTTTATTTATTTTTGCTGGGACTTTGGTTATGCCGAGTGGAAGTCCTCGCATTTCCGCTTTGTTGAACCATAATATCCAAGTCTTGACAGATCAGATCAGGACTTTTTCTTATTTTTATATCATAATGCTCTTCATATACGAAAACAAAACAGAGTTTCTATAATTTCACTAACTTTCAAAATGTTAAGAAAAGAGTGAATTTTTCCAAAATGGTCTTAACCCTTTCAGTCACCCGTAGTACTATGAAAAAATGTATTCTTAAGGTAAACCTGTCCTTCCCTAGAGACATTTTGAGGCTGAAATCATTTCGTATTGTGTGCGGTATACCTTTAATTACTGGAAAAAGTACTTGCGAACAGCCCCATCTCTATTAAGCCCATCACGAATGTTTGACATATGTTTGCTCAGCTGTGCTAAAAAAGTATGGTTCTGTTGTTGCGTAAAAGTGCTTTGGAAAACTGTGAAAGTGATTGAAAATAAGTGTTGCATCTCAAAATTTGGTAAGTAATAATGTTTATTGTAACTGTTGTAATGCCTTTTTCAAATTTCAATGCCTTTTCATGCAGATACAGGGTGGGTAATTCCCCATGTTTCTGAGTAGGGACAAAATTACTTTATGGGTATTACGACCAATTTCACCGACATTTTTGTGGACTTCAAAAGTTAGGAATTTGTAGCCTTATAAACTATTACATCGCATAGGTTAAGTCCGAGAGAGTATCTAGGTTCAGTTGCCCCTAAATCGATCGGTGGAAATGGTCATTTTATATAAAAACATAAACATATCTACAATGTTATTAGATATTTTAGGTCAAAAGGTATTATTTATTATTCACTTTTAGCAGAATAATGGTATATTATTTTATTGAAATTTTGGATTCCACTTTATGTAAAAATAAGTAAAATAAAGTACAGAATATGTTTTGGTGTATATATAATATAGGATCTACATTTTTGTAGAAAACAATGTTTTTTTTTTCAGATCATGTCAAAAAACAGGAAAGGTGCCCTTACAGAGGAGCAATTGCTACACTATTTAGAACAAGACGATGACTCAGATATTTCTTTCATGTCTGACGAAGAATATCTTGGTTGGGGTGATGACCGCCAAAATATTGCGGATGACGAGATTTTTGGAGCTTTGAAGTCTCAAGCTGAAAGAGAAGAAATGGAGGATGATGCAGACAATCACCAGGGACCCGAACAGTTGCAAGATAGACCTGTAAACGATTTGTTAAAAGAAAATATTCAAAATGTTGAAAAAAAAAAACATAGATTGACTGATAAGTGCAAAATAACATGGATAATGGATGTTACTTTTGAAACTAAAAGAGTTGAATGGTACAAGCCTCCTGCTGCTGCTAAAATTACCCTAGAAATCCCACCTCCTATTAATATGAGCCTGAAGGACTATTTCAGCAGATGTCAGTCAAGCCTAATTTGTATGCGACCGAGAAAAATGATGCGCGGTTCGCCGCAACAAAAATGCAAGAAATAAAAAAAATATTGGTATCCACATTACTACAGAAAATTTGTAATTCCCACGAGCCCGCATGTATTGGAGCTCAAAGTATGGGATTTCACTTATCAAGGATTCTTTGGTTCTAAACAGATTTTTCAAACTTCGGTAGACATATAACTTGCGGATGATGAGTTTTTTGAAGCTTTAAACTCTCAAGCTGAAACAGAAGAATAATGATCAGGGACCCAGAAAAATGTAGGGCGGTTACCCGCAACAAACGTCCAAGAAGAAAAAAAATTATTGGTATACACCTTACAAAGGGAAATTTGCATTTCCCACGAGCCCGCATGTATCGGAGCTCAAAGTATGGGATTTCACTTATAAAGGATTCTATGGCTCTAAACAGATTTTTCAAACTTCGACAAACGCTCCACTTGGTAGAAATAGTAACAGGCCACAAGGTAACCAAGAAAGATTATGGAAAGTGCGTGACTTGGTTGATTCCATTAGAAAACGATGTCGAATTTGTATGTACAGGAGGAAATGGTGCCCTTTAAATGGCAGATAAACATTTAACAGTATGTCAAAAATAAACCAACGAAATGGGGATAAAAATGTTTGTACTCGCTGGTCAAAGCGGGATCATATAATTTTTGATATACTAAAGGTCAACTACAGAATTAAATCCAGTCTACAAAAATGTTGGTAAAGGAGCTTCCCTTTGTTGTCAAAATCAATCTGTGCTATTGGAACAATCAGAGTAAATTGTGATAAAGATCTAAAAAAGATTGGCAGAGGATCTTCAGCTATTGCCATTAGTAAAGATGGTATTGTACTTACCAAATAATATGACAATAGAGTTGTTGTAACGGGATCTAATTTCGTTGGAATTGGACAGGAGGATCAATGTATCAGATGGGACGGAGCTAAGAAACCTTATATACAAGTTCCACAACCCGAATCCATAAGATTGTACAACCAAAATATGGCTGGAGTCGACAAATTAGATTTTCTGCTAAGTATTTATCGCTATTACATTCGTGCTCGTGCACGAAATTGGACGATACGAATGATATGTCATGCTATTGATATGGCGTTAGAAAACTCTTAGTTGGCGTATAAACAGCGAGCCATTGCCTTGGGTGTGCAGAAGAAGAAAATTTTGAGGATGCTTGGGTTCCGAGAGAGTGTTGCAGAACATCTTATTTTGTTAAGACCTGCTGCTAAAAGGGGAAGCGATCAAAATTATAAAGTTCAATTAAAGAAGATATGTTATAAATCTAGATCATATACACAGATGAGATATGATGGCCATTACCTTATGTCACTTGTAGATGAGACAAAGGAAAATACGAGATGCACGCTTGAAATGTGCAAAAATTCGCAGATCTTGCAACACGCGCAAGTATCCCAGGCGCATTGAAAATACCACACACAACACCTGTTACGACTTCTGATCTGATTACTCCTACATAGATGTACACCCTGTTTTTTTTTTTCATATGCATAAATTTGGCTTGTGTTAAATTTTTAAATGCTTTCAGCCAACATATTTTCAGATATTCTGATGAGGAAAATTGGTTAAATCTAGTTTAAATAAGCACATAAAATTAACGAAATTACCAAGGTACGAATCTTGGGATACAAAAGGAGATTAAAAATTTGACACAGGTAAAAATTTTTCATAAAAAAAATGGGTTTAATCAGTAATTTCATTTCTGTTATAACATTAGCAATTTATGTGAAGGAAATCAGGAATATAAATAGATATTACAAACATCTTAAATTATGTACCTAAACATTTTGTTGATATTATTCCTTTATCGGTCAGCATCTTACGCTGTAATCAAGTTCATGTCGAATGTATATTTATTAGACAAATTTGCTAGCAATTAAATTATAACGCTGTCGTCACTCCCTCATCGACCTAGTCAAATCACCGAACATTAAATTCGGTGACCTCGTGTGCCGCGCACCGATAACTCGAGCATGTCGCGTAGTAGATCGCTCTTCTCTTTTATTCCTATATAAATGTGCTCAGTAGTATTTTCAATACTAAAATAAGACCCATGTTTTATAAAAGTTCGAAATTGTTTTGTGTTTCTTATGAATAATTTTCAATAATATTTTGTCTTCAGTAAAAGACATTGTCCAAAAATAATAATAAAGCCAAATCGTCTAATATTACCATTTTGGTAGAGAAGGAACGTGGGAATGAAATTGCAAAATTAAAATTTTTGTTCTCAAACTCTGAGAACTAACTCAGATTTCACATTAAATTCCGCTCTTGCCACAACTTCACCAACCTCATATGTCTTATATTTTCCGAAATTCCAATGCATATCCTGTATCCAGCCCTGTGCAGGGGTTTCGTTTTAATTTAGACCGTTATCTAGATCAAAAACTTCAAGAGGTGGAAAAAATTTAAATACAGAAGAAGAAATAAATATTTTTCAAGTATAGAATGACTCAAAAAAGCGTAACAAACCAAATGTGCACTCTTTGTAATGAAACACTCTATATATTTTATTATTACTACAAAAGAATGTAACAGCAACATTCTAAAAATGGCTGTGCACAAAAATCGATCTCATCTCTGTATAACGGCATGTATAAACAAATTGCGCAATCAATTTAAACAATATTTCATTCCGAAATTTTTAAAACATGGTTGAACTGTTTCTAAGTAAAAGGTTGCTATATTCCATCTTATCTGCGAAGAGGTAGAAGAATCAAATATAGGGGAGGGGGGGCAATAGGGTTGTCTGATTGACAAGAAATACGGCAACGCGGGCAAAAGTCTTCTATGGCGCATCGAAATCATATTTTTTTAACGTTACAAATGATGTAAAAGCATTTTTAAAATAGTATTATGTTATATTCGGAAGGTGGCACATTAGAAAAACTACTTTTCAAATGTTATTTTATATTTGTCGTCATAAATGTTTTATTTAAAGTTTAGAAATCTGATAGAAGTTAAAAGGAATAATTCAGTTTGCTTTTCAACAAAAGCGGAGACAATCCGTTTCACGAGAAGAAGGCACCTAGACGAGATCCTAGCTCCAAGAATGTATGGAGAATCATTCAAATCTGTGAGTGAGATTAAGTACCTAGAAGTTCCAATGGACTCCAAGCTTTCTTGGAGATCTCAGGTCTAAAAGACAGTTAAAAAGTGTGTGGCAATATTCTGGCAACTGAGAAGAGTGGTGGCAGCAACTTTACCCCAAGGGTTGAACACTGGCTGTACAACACGGTTATTAAGCGAAGGATTCTGTACACAAGATACACAGATTTGTAGTATATGACGAAGACTGAGATTGAAGAGGGTATACACAGTGACTATATCAACAAAGGTGCGATGGGAACGTGGAAACGTAAGTTAGGCGGAGAGGGCGTTCTTATGCTACACCAATGGCTCACGAATGGTAGGACAACAGTTGGCCGGAGCGGGAATCTTCTTGGTCATTAATGGCACCCAGGGAAGCTTCCCCATGGGAAAGCACGCAACAGCGTTCCAAGCAGAGGTGTACGCAATCTTGATGGTTGCAACAATGGACGAGGTCAAATGAAAACGAGGTACTCTCTA
Organism: Pissodes strobi; assembly: GCA_016904865.1. Lineage (NCBI taxonomy): Eukaryota > Metazoa > Arthropoda > Insecta > Coleoptera > Curculionidae > Pissodes > Pissodes strobi. Next base: position 54,495 of record MU183623.1, on the reverse strand, counting down.
AATTGGCCCAGGAATACCGGGGTGCTTTGGAGCGGCTGGTACACAGCACGAAAGTATAGCTGATATGGAGGCCGGGATACAGCCGAGTGGCGGGGAACTAGGTGGTAGATAACCTTGCAAAGCTCGGCTCTGGCACTTCGTGCATAGGCCTAAAGACCTTATTAGGCTTTTTAGAATTCAAGTAAGAGCGGACTGATCAGGCCCTCTCAAGAGAGTGGCGAAACTTTCAGAAGGATAGACTGACCAATAACTTTATGGCCAAATCTGATAAAACCAGGATGGAGAGTGCCACCTGCCGGGAGTTGAGGCTCAAACCCCTTCCATTACCGGTGCAGATGCGCTACCTTTGTCAAAGCGAGGGACGCCGTCTTCGGGTCGGCAATATTGCAGGAGGAAGAGACGGTGTGGTTGCCATAGAGAGAGATCCTGGCATTCATCAAGAAGACAGGAAAACTAGAGTGATCTGGAGGTCGAGCTGGTGGTTGGTCCAACAACATTAAACATTTTGCCAAGTTTATCAATCGGCGGTAAACGCGAACCATTTTTCTTCACATTTTATTGATTATTCTCAGTTTATTAATTTCACAGGTGAAGGGAAAAGTTCTCTTCTAACTTATGTAATTTTACTTTGTCTCGTTTTATTCATTTTCTTATTGGCACTTCTTGTAATTTTCTATTGTTTGTTTTGACATTGATAAAGCGAGGTACGTCGTCTTCGGATCGACAATATTGCAAGGGGGAGAAGACGGTGTGCTTATCATGGAGAGAGATCCTAATTTTCATCAATCTTCTTCTTCTTCTTTTCAGCCGGTGTTTGTCCACTCCTGGATGTAGGCCTCTTCCAAAGCTTTCCATGCTCTTCTATCCCTATCAGTCTGAATCCAGTTCCTTCCTGCAAAATATTGGATATCGTCGCGCCATCGCCTCTGGGGTCTACCAATGCTCCGTTTTGTTTCTCTCGGGCGCCAAGTTAAGACCCTATGTGTCCACCTGTAGTCGTCCTGCCTTGCTATATGGCCAGCCCATCTCCATTTCATTTGTGCCACAAGCCTCAGTACATCTGTCACTTTAGTTTCTCTGCGAATTTACTCGTTGCGGATTTTATCCCTTAGAGCCTTTTGCATTGATCGCTGGATTGTTTGTAGTTTATTGGCAAATTTGCGAGTAATTGACATTATCTCAAGTCCGTATGTGGGCACCGGCATCACGCAGGACTCAAACACTTTTCTTTTTAGATTTATAGGGAACTGACAAGATTTAAGGATAAATCTCAGTTTTCCGAAAGCCGCTCAGGAGAGGCCTATTCTCCTTGAGATTGCGGAAACTTGGTTTTTTTTTCCAAGCTGAATTTTGTGGCCCAAGTAAATATATGTATAGCACTGTAACTAGTGGCTTTCTTTGAAAAGAATGGTCTTTTTTCTTCCGGTCAGTTTGGATTTCGGCAGGGAAAGGATACAACTATGGCTGTTCTGGATCTGACATCACGCATTATAGAAGCATTTCATAATAAAGAATATATGTCAGTAACTTTTTGCGACCTAAGTAAAGCATTCGATTGCGTAGACCACAACATCTTATTAGAAAAACTTAAATTGTATAACTTTGATGCCAGTAGTATTGAACTAATAGGTTCCTATCCTGCAGACAGATGTCAGAGTGTGAGATGTGATGGTGTGGCGTCGGCGGAAAGAGTAGTAAATATAGGTGTCCCACAGGGTTCAGTTCTTGGACCAGTATTGTTTTTAGTCTACATCAATGACCTACCGGCAACTGATCCTAGGGCGGGATACACTCTTTTTGCGGACGACACAACTCTCTCTTCTGCTGGCGACTCGTTGGAAGATGCTCTTGTGGGGTCCAGGGAATCTCTGGAATTGTGAAGTGAATGGTTCCAGTCAAATACGCTTCTTCTCAAAGAGGATAAAACCAAGCAGATGGTATTCACTATGAGAAACTTAGGTGATAGTTCGGGTACTAATGTTTCGGAGGCAAAATTTCTGGGGGTCACTCTTGACGCAAAACTACAATGGGGTAGTCATATTAGTCAGGTGGCTAAAAAGCTAACAAAGGCTATATTTCTAGTAAGAGGACTCTCGAGTTGTGTTTCTCCAGCTATATTGAGAACCGCATATTTTGCATTATTTCAGTCCCATGTATCATATTGAGATAACCCACATCTTTAAAATACTATTTCATTAGACCTGATACATTCATTTTTAAGACACCCTATATATGTATATATTTTGAGACACCCTTTATACATGTAAAAGATAAATCAAGTCATAAATTGAAGTCGAGTTTTTGCGAGGTTTTTTGGAGGAGATCCGAAAGGTATTGCTCGAGAACGAAAAGAGAGAGAGTCAGAAACCATCGGAGTGTACAGTTTATTTTGGTGAATTGTTTTGCTTCTGTGTTGCAATATGTCATTACAAGTCGGTAAAATGAAACTTATAATATTGTAATTAGCATAATTTGTACCATTATATATTTTATACTCATTGATAATTAATATTTGATGGCCTAACATGTGTATACCTTTTCATATTGTTATTAACATAATTTGCATAAATATTTCGTCTATTTTCATTGATAATTAATATTTGATGGCCTAACATGTGTATACATTTTCATATTGTTATTAACATAATTTGCATAAATATTTCTTCTATTTTCATTGATAATTAATATTTGATGGCCTAACATGTGTATACATTTTCATATTGTTATTAACATAATTTGCATAAATATTTCTCCTATTTTCATTGATAATTAATATTTGATGGCCTAACATGTGTATACATTTTCATATTGATATTAACATAATTTGCATAAATATTTCTTTTAATCTCATTGATAATTGATATTTGATGGCCTAACATGTGTATACATTTTCATATTGTTATTAACATAATTTGCATAAATATTTCTTCTATTTTCATTGATAATTAATATTTGATGGCCTAACATGAGTATACATTTTGATATTGTTATTAACATTATTTGCATAAATATTTCTTTATTTTCATGAATAATTCATATTTGATGGCATAACATGTGTATATATTTTGATATTGTTATTAACATTATTTGCATAAATACTTCTTTATTTTCATGAATAATTCATATTTGATGGCATAACATGTGTATATATTTTGATATTGTCATTAACATTATTTGCATAAATATTTCTTTATTTTCATGAATAATTTATATTTGATGGCATAACATGTGTATATATTTGGATATTGTTATAAACATAATTTGCATAAATATTCCTTCTATTTTCATGGATAATTCATATTTGATTACATAACCTGTGTATATATTTAATGAAATCGTGTTATGCTGTGAACAACACTGCTTTAAGTGAAAACATAAAATGTATTATCTGCTGTCTTTTCGTGCTAGGGTTTTAATATTAGAATGACTGAGAGAGTACACAAGGGCCTTGATGAATCTATACTAACCATTTCCTACCCTGACGGGAGAATATCCTAGTTATAAATATAATGATCATTCTAGAGTTAAGTATAAAACTATACTATGGTATTGTCCCATATTTGCAACTAAATAGCTGGGTAGCCTCCGTAATCCAGGACCTCAGTACCTACCAGCGGCGTCTGGTTAACTAACAAAAACCTATTCGGTTTTAAATGTATTGTTACAAGTGTGGAACTACGAATTGTGGTACGGGAGACAGTAATTTAATTAATTATAATACTAATAGATTATACAGCATAATTCGGTTTAGGAATTTAGATCGAGGGTTTCTCTGCCGTACTCTTTCCCCTCGTGAATTCCAGGCTGAGTCCGGCACGTTTTTCTTTAATAAATTAGGCGTATTAGGAATCTGTGGTTTAATTTACATGACGCACCTTTCCCTCTAGTTTCCCTAATTGTGTCTCGTTGACGCGCATAATGAGTGAGTAAAATTGTGCAAGATAATAACACAACGTAGGTATCGGTCCTCTTTTTAATCCATTTCTTTTTAATCTAATTTGACGATCATTGGCAAAATAAAGGCAAAACACAATTTTACTTATCTGATTCAACTATGTTGAATTGACCCGGGTACGTTATACTACAATATGCTATTTTGGCTTGGGGGCACTCTGCGGAAGTTTATAGACTGTTTGCCATCCAAAGGAGAGTAGTAAGAGTAATATCCAATCTCGGCTACAGAGAGGATTGTAGAGGGGCGTTTATTGATCTTCAAATTTTAACATTACCATCCCTCTATATTTTTCAGAATCTGCTTTTTATAAAAAAGCAGATAATTTTAAATCACAGACAGACGTACATAACTAAAATACATGCAACAAAAATAATTTAGTACCCTTATGGTGGCGCTTAGGAAGGTGTCAGGATGGCCCGGGCTATTGGGCAATTAATTTTTTAATGTTTTGCCGGACGTCATTGGGAACTTGCCTTATAAGCAATTCTACAGCAAAATGAACGAGATCTTGACTCTTAATGCTTTTTATTCATATACAGAATTTTTAACTTTTAAATTTTATTAATGTATTTTGACTTGTGTCTTCTTTGTATTAGATTTACCTATATATATTTTTGACGAGTGTAAACATTATGGTGTATTAACAGGAATAAAGGAATTTTGAATTTTGAATATTCAGAGACAGCTTCTAGGGGTTAGTCGTTAACAGTTACCTGGATGTCTTCTGTACTCATAAGTTTTATTTTGGTTAGGTTCATTTAAAGTCCAGTTCCCAGTGATACTAGATGAAGTTTCTCAAGCATGCTTTTCAGCTCTTCACCTGTGTTGGCAATGATCACAATATCTTTTGCAAATCGTAAGTGGCTTAGACGTACTCCGTCGATATTAATTCCGTTTTCATGCTAGTCAAGTTTTTTTGAAGACATCCTCCAAAGCAAGAGTAAGCAGCTTTGGCGAGATGGTGTCCACTTGTCTTACCCCTCTCTTGATCGAAATCCTGTCGGTTTTTAAATCATCATCCATTTTTACATGAAAGGAGGCATTATTATAGATGTATTTAATAAGGCGTGAGTATCTGGAGTCGATCCTCGTGTTGTCTAGGGATTCCAGGATTACCCAAGTTTCGACAGAGTCAAAAGCCTTTCGGTAGTCCACAAACGCCAAATGGAGTGGTATGTTATACTGTGTAGCTTTTTCAATGAGAGTGCAAAGTGTCTGTAGGTGGTCGATCGTGCTAAACCTCCTGTGAAATCCCGCCTGTTCGACTGGTTGGTACGAGTCCACCTTGTTGGTCAACCGGTTCGTTATTATTCTGGTTAGCAATTTGTATAAATGTGATAACAAGCTGATAGGCCTATAATTATCTATGTTGTTTCTGTCCCCCTTCTTCTATAATAGGGTGACTTCTGCATTTTGCCACGCGGTTGGAATTTTTTCTTCTGTTAGACATTTATTTAGCAATCTTCTTACATTCTTTACCAGCTTCTCACCTCCCATTTTAATAATTTCGCTCGTGATTTGGTCCTCACCTGGACTTTTTCTGTTTTTCATTTGATGTAGTGCTGTCTCCAGTTCTGCGATATTTATTTCAGGGACCTCTTCGGAACTTACATTTTGAATTATTTTGCTCCGATATTGACAGTCCTGAACTTTAGAGCTGTACAGGCTTTTGTAGTATCGTAGTAGTCTTGAACAGCCATTGCTATTTCGTTACGATTGCTAACTATAATACCCTCTTTGTGTTTTATTTGAATCATTTTTGTCCTTCAATTTGATAGTTCAGATCTCAGAACTTTCATACCTTTATTATCTTCAATTGTATTTTTAATAAGCTTTGTATTATGGTCTCTTAAATCTTTACGGATGTTCCAATTTATTTCTTTCTTAAGAGTCTTGTAGCCTTTGTTTTCTCGGTCCATTTCTCTTCTTGATTTTATTAGGCTCTTTGTGTGTGGACTGATTTTGCTCGAGTTTTCCTTTTGTTTAAAGCATAGGTATACTTCTTGTTGCGATTTGAATACTGTTGGAGACATTACTGCAGTGTTCATCTATTTCTAGTGTGAGTGTTGATGGTTCACGCAGTTTAGAATCTAAAATCCGTTGAAAAATAGCTTTCTTACGAATTAGAGCTTCATCAATAAGTCAGGAAAATTAGAGTGAACTGGCCAACATAAAACATTTTGCCACTGGATTTTATCAATCGGCGGCAAACGTGAACCATTTTTCTCCACATTATATTGGTTATTCTCGGTTTACTTATTTCGCAGGTGAAGGGAGGGAATGTTCTCTTCTAACTTGTGTAATTTTACTTTGTCTCGTTTTATTCATTTTCTTATTGACACTTTTTGTAATTTTCTATTGTTTGTTTTGACATTGACAAAGCGAGGTACGTCGTCTTCGGGTCGACAATATGCCAGAGGGAGAAGACGGTGTGCTTAGCATGGAGAGAGATCCTGACCTTCATCAAGAAGTCAGGAGAATTAGAGTGAACTGGAGGTGGAACTGGTGGTTGGTCCAACAATGTTAAACATTTTTCCACTCAGATTTATCAATCGGCGGCAAACGTGAACCATTTTTCTCCACATTATATTGGTTATTCTCGGATTACTCATTTCACAGGTGAAGAGGAATGCTCTTTTCTAACTTGTGTAATTTTACTTTGTCTCGTTTTACCCATTTTCTTATTGGCACTTTTTGTAATATTCTATTGTTTGTTTTCACATTTCTACTTTTTTACTGTGCAATCTCCGCATTTTAATTTATTATTATTGTTATTAGATCAGTTCTGTTTTCGTATCAATTGCATTTGCTTGTAAAACACATTCATATTTTTTGTCCGATGACTTTCTCAAGGAACTACGAGTAGGCCAAGTAAACAGGGTGGATGCTCCATTACACCAACTCCCTCATCACCCAAATAAGATACTTGCAAAGCCGGTTATAGAAGGTAATTCCGCTTGTCAATGTTCATCATTTTATCTTCTTCATAATGTGGTCGCGATCGTTAAGTTTTATAAGAAGTGTTGTGTAGTATTGGACAGTGATCGTGGCTATGTATCAAATAATTTACGGGCAAAATTCGTTCGATATCTCAAAAAAAATTAGGCCATTCTCTTGCTCGCTGAAGCTTGTACATGATTTTTTTTGGTGCAATTCATTCCCTACTAACTATTACTACGTATTTTAATATTACAAAATTACAATGCATATATAAATTAATAAAAATCATAAGTAATATAAGCGCAAATAAGATGCAAATTAAAAGTCTAAAGAAATATTGATGTCGTGACTTAATTTTCCTTAATCGACCCGGAATTGTCTACCTCATAAGTGACAAAAAATTGTATTTGATTAATGTGGCCAAACCAGTCTTCGATTTGTTTTAATTTGCGTTAACAACACGAATTAATATTTATCAAGTTAAGTATGAACATTACGTTTATTACCTTCTACGCCATACAAAAATTTCTCTTGTTTTTAATTATATAGACGATGGTTGCATAAGAAGTAAAAATTAGTTCAGCTTTACTTAATTCCTTAACATTTTTTCATGAACGAAGAAACGTACAAAATTCAATTTTTGAGAAAGTCTCGTTCTGTATTATTCAGTTCAATTATGTAATTTCAACGATTCATATATGTAGTAGTAGTAGGCTGGATAAATACATATTTACGTATAATAAAAAGTAAGTGTATTACCTAAAATGTATTGCATTATTTTAGTAGAATTATGTGAATAACGTTGCAATAAATTAAGAGAAAAGGCGGATAAGTAATACGTTTTCAGCATCTGCTTTAACAATAAATTACGAGGGAAGCTAGAAACGTTTGGTTCCCAAACCTTGAAAATATCCGAGATTAATGACGAAAACATATCGAATTCTAGGAATTGCATAAGTACCCGGAAGTCAATTGGTTTGATTAAGAACAACCTTTCCTACTAACACCAGGAAATAAAATCATGGGGAGCGAAGTCCGAAGAATGCCGTGGATATGACGACATCCAGTTCAGCTTCAGTAAATTCTGTAAATGCAAATGAGGGTAATTCTGTTAAAAAAAAAAGATCATTAAATAATGATCTGTTTGTTTCGATGAAGATCCGACTAATTTATCTATCAAGTACATCTAATCGGCCTATCTATTAAGATTCGTTGATTAATATGGTTGCATCGTTGAAGATCCGACTGATTGGCCAGGCTGGTAAATATCCATCGAATAATCTAGAAGAGTCGTTAATTAATATGTCTACTTGGTTATAGTTCCACCTGATTGATCTATCTGAAAAAGACCCACTAAATAATAGTTTCACTCGATTGGTCTATGTGGTTAACACTTATTGAATAAAACGCATGTTTCGTTGTAGCTTCGGTTGATTCACCCATTTAAAAAATTCTCATTGAATAATCTGGCTACATCATTGAAGTTCCGACTAATTGGTCTATCGAAGAATATGGAAGACAATCATTTTTCTTCGTTATAGCTCAGCGTGGTTAGCCTGTCTGGAAGATTAATTAAATAATCATTCTGCTTTAATCGATAATGTAGTAATCGCTCATTGAATATTTATCTATCTGCAAATGATTCATTCAATCAACTTGAATAATTCTTGAATAATCTTTCTGCTTGCTGCTGCTGATTAATGCATCTGGAAGACTAACTGAATAATCATTCTGCCTCGTGATAGTTTGGCTTGATTAATGTACAAAGTGGTAGACACTCATTGAATGTTTGAATAACCTGGCTGTTTCGCTGTAAAGTCGGTTGATTCATCTATATATTAATGAATAATCTGAATAATTCATTGAAGTTCTGACTGATTGGTCTATCATTAAAGAATTTGAAAATTATTCATTAAATAATCATTCTGCTTCGTGAGAGTTTTGCTTGATCAATCTATAATGTGTCACACCCCTATTGAATATTTGAATAATCTAGCTATTTCGTTGTAATTTCGGTTGATTTACCTACCTAAAAATATTTCATTAAATAATATGGATAGGTACTTCACTGAAGTTACGACTGATTGCCCTATGATTAAAAAATTTGAAAATGATTCGTTAAATAAATCATTCGGCTTCCTTATAGCTCTGCCTGATTAGTCCATCTGGAAGACTAATTGAATAATCATTCTGCTTCGTGATAGTGGTGCTTTCTTGATCATAATGTGGTAAATACTCATTGAATAGTTGAATACTTTGGCTACTTCTTTATAATTCCGGTTGACTCATCTATCTAAAATTGTTGAGTTTCGATCAGGTTGTTGCGTGATAGTTTGGCTTGATTCATGCATAATGTGGTAAACACTTAATGAATGTTGAATACTCTGCTTGTCTCGTTGTAATGCCAGTTGATTCATCTATCTATTAATGAATAATTTGGATACTTCATTGAAGTTCTGACTGATTGGTCTATCATTAAAAAATTTGGAAACGATTGGATGAATATTAATTCCAAAGACATATATGTCTTTGACTAATTCTGCTTCGTGATAGTTGATTCATAATGTAGTAATAATCTGAGTACTTCATTGACGCTACGACTGATTAGTATATCATTGAAGAATTTGGAAACGATTTGTTGAATAATCATTCTGCTTCATGACAATTTTGGTTAATTGATCATAATGCGGTAAAAACACTTTGAATATTTGAATGTTCTGGCTATTTCGTTATTATTCCAGCTGATTAATCTACCTGAAATTGACTCACCGAATATTCTGAATACTTAATTGAAGTTTCGACTGGGTGGTTATCATTAAAGAATCTGAATATGCATTGAATATTCATTCTGTTTCGTTTTAGTTCGGCCTGATTAATACATCTGGAAGGCTAATTAAATAATCATTCTGCTTCGTGGCAGATTTCCTTCATTGATATATAATGTGGTAAACACTCCATGAATAATTGAATAATCTGTCTGTTTCGCTGTAATGCCAGTTGATTAATCTATCTATGTAATGAATAATCTGGATACTTCACTGAAGTTTCATTTGATTGGCCTATCGTTACAGAATTTGGAAAATGCTCATTGAATAATCATTCTATTTCGTGATAGTTTTTGTTGATTGATATATAATGTGGTAAACACTCATTGAATATTTTAATAATTTATCTGTTTCGATGTAATGCCGGTTGATTCATCTATCTAAAAATGTCTCATTAAATAATCTGAATACTTCATTAAAGCTTCAACTGATTGGTCTATCGTTACAAAGTTTTAAAAATACTTATTCAATAATCTGATTTCTAGATGGATATGGAAAGGGTATATTAAATAAATCATAAAAAGTTAAGAAGAAGTAGGGAAACTGGTGCTCCATATCAAGTTATTGTATTGTAGTCATCCATTATTTTTTTAAAAGTAAATAATTGAAGTAGTATCTTATGGAAAAGACTCATTGCATAATATGCTCGCTTCGTTGTCGTTTTGGTTCATTGCTTACTCTGGCTTTTTTATTGTAGTTTGACTGAATGGAACACTGAATATTCTGCTTCTTATGTTGTAGGTCCAGCTGATTGATCCATCTGGAAAATAGCCACTAAATGATCTGGCCATATCGAGTTCTTGTATTGTAGTCATCCATTGTTTCTTTAAAGTAAATAATTGAAATAGTATCTTATGAAAGACACTCGTGGCATAATAGCTTGCTTCGTTGTCGTTTTGGTTAATTGGTTAATCTGGAATTTTCATTGTAGTTTTGACTGAATGGTACTCATTGAACATTCTGCTTCTTATGTTGTATGCCGAACTGATTGATTTCTCTGGAAAATAGTCACTGAATGATCTAGCCATATCGAGTTCTTGTATTGTAGTTTTCCATTGTTCTTTTAGATGTCAATAGTTGTAGTATCTTATGGAAAAGACTGATTGCATAATAAGCTGGCTTCGCTGTCGTTTTGGTTAATTGGTTAATCTTCATTGTCGTTTTGACTGTATGGTACTCCTTTAATATTCTGCTTCCTATGTTGTAGGTCCAGCTGATTGTTCCATCTGGAAAATAGCCACTAAATGATCTAGACATTTCAAGTTCTTTTATTGTTTCATCCATTGTTTTTTTTAAGTAAATAGTTGAAGTAGTATCTTATGAAAGACACTCGTGGCATAATAGCTTGCTTTGTTGTCGTTCTAGAAAATTGGTTAATCTGGCGTCTTCGTTGTAGTTTTGACTGAATGATACTGATTGAATATTATGCTTCCTATGTTGTAGATCCAACTCATTCATCCATCTGGAAAATAATCACCAACTGATCTAGCCATATCGAGTTTTTGTATTGCAGTTGTCCATTATTTTTTTAAAAGTAAATAGTTGAAGTTGGATCTTATGGGAAAGACTCATTGCATAATATGCTTGCTTCGTTGCCATTTTGGTTAATTGATTAATCTGGCATCTTCATTCTAGTTTTGACTAAATGGTACTCATTGAATATTCTGCTTCCTATGTTGTAGGCCCAGCTGATTGATCCATCTGAAAAATAGTCACTAAATGATCTAGCCATATCAATTTCTCATATTGTAGACATCCATTGTTTTCTTAGACGTAAATAGTTGTCGTTTTGGTTAATTGGTTAATCTGGCTTCTTCATTGTAGTTTTGTCTGAACGGTACTAATTGAATATTCTGCTTCCTATGTTGTAGGTCCACCTGATTGATATATCTGGAAAATAGTCACTAAATGATCTAACCATATCGAATTGTTATATTGTAATCACCCATTGTTTTTTTAAGCAAATTGTTGAAAAAGTATCTTATGGAAAAGATTCATTGCATAATATGCTTGCGGCGTCGTTGTTTTGGTTAATTGATTAATCTGGCTTTCTCATTGTATTTTTGGCTAAATGGTACACATAGAACATTCTGCTTCTTATGTTGTATCTGGAAAATAGTCACTAAATCAGCTAGCCATATCGAGTTCTTGTACTGTAGTCATCCATTGACCTTTTAGACATAAATAGTTGAAGTAGTATCTTATAGAAAAAAAACATTCCATAATATATTTGCTTCGTTGTCGTTTTGGTTAACTGGTTAATCTGGCTTCTTCATTGTAGTTTTGTCCGATTGGTACTCATTGAATACTCTGCTTCTTATGTTGTAAGGTCCAGCTGATTGATCATCTGGAAAATAGTCACTAAATGATCCAGCTTATTGAATAATCTGGCTGCTGGTGAGACTTTAAAAGGATAAATATTCATGAAAATTGTTTATATATAACATGGAATATGGAGCATTTTGAAGAAACCCAGTACGTTTTATTCAGTAGAAATAGTGTTTTAACCTGAAAATGTTCTTCTTTAATCCTATAAAAATTTAACTTTCAGAAAAGCACATTTAGAAGCAAAACTCAAAACAAAACACTGAAAATGAAACGGTGAGTTCGCAATGTTTTAAATTCCTTTCCCATCGTAAGAACTTTTCCCTCAATCCGGATTATCCAACTCAAACCAATACAGGAACAAGATGAGCGCTGTTTTTATCGGAGTTTGAAGTAGATCCCGGTTCTATCGGATATGTTTTTTATTCACTTGAAGGATATGAGATGTATAAAAGTACTCATTGCCTAGAGTTTTAACAAACTCATCTTATTTTTTAGTTCTGCTATAGAAGGAATGATTCACGGTTTGGGATAACGATTATACCAATTTCTAGCCAATCACATATAAATTGCCAATTTTATACAGGAACTGAAAACCAGTGACAAAATAGCTAATATTTTAAAAACACCAAAATATCGCAGAATCATTTAAAGGGTGACATGCACTTTTACACGTGGGCAAGTAAGCAACACCTTTATATCGTATTTTCCTAATTTTTTTAGAAACCGTGATTCAAGGTTTCCGGATGAAGTAACCCGAGCGAATTGCACTGTTTAAATGATATTGTTAACACGAAAATGTAGAGAAAACGAAATTTATTGCTTATTGTTCGTTGTTTATTAAAACGTTATTTTTTACATTAATTAACGAATTCCAGAAATATGATTAGGTAAGTTTTAATGCCTTGTTTCGGACAAGGCTATTAAATGCATTGCGGAATAGTAACAAAACTTACATCAAACATGCTGCCGATGGTCGTGCATGTATGTCATTCTTTGTTTACTTATAAACGTTCTGTTGTCGATTTTATTTTCTCGTTCGTATTCGTTAGGAGTAATTTGAAACTTTTTGTACGGAAGAAAAATCACAATTCATGATGCTACGAGCTTATATTGCAAAAAAACAAAATATTTACAATTTGTATATTCATAATATGTTCCACTTCGGTTAGATAAATTTGCAGTTTTTATTAGCTCACAAAATTCAGAAATTCAAAAATTGATTAAACTGCATTTTCCATGTTCCTTCTTTAAATTGGTAAGCCGAAAAACTGTCTTAGAAAAATCACAGCGCAATCACATGGCAACTCGTTTTGTGTATAGTTTGCCAAATGATAGAACCTGGACGGAAAGAATGCGGGCAAAAAATATCCTCGCATATTTAGATGCTGCCACATTTTTTTCCCAATGATCTTAATTTATTTTCTGTCTAGTTTCCTATAGTGAATTTACATATTTAAATTTCCTACTTGAATACTTAATTTTGTTATTTTCCTTAATACTACTGTCTTCTATTATTTACTATTTTATTTACACAGGGAAATACGGAATACGCAATAAGTATACTATAATATTTATAACGTTTATATTTTATTCGCCTTCAAGCTATTTAAAATACGCGACAATAGGCAACAGTGCGACGTTTACTTGATTTTTAGCGGGGAGGCAATTTCGTGATTGGTCGCAGGATATATTAAATACACTTTGACCCTAGACCAACACCTAATTTTTTTTATACATATTTTAAAATTTCGGCAGCGACTTGCTTATCCATTGGCGTGGAAATTACCGATGCCGAACTGTGTGGTTATTTATATTATTTGGTTTGTAGGGTCTGGTGATATATAGGTTTTGTCGATTTTGGAAATTCTCTTTTTTCACTAGAAAGGGGGTGTCCTATATAGTAGTTTAAGCCAAAAAAGTCGAACGATCCGCTACATTTGAACCGAAAAAATGCCCTCAAAGTTCGAGTTTTGACACAAATTTTCAGCACCACTTCACAAAAGCACTAGAAATGTAGACAAAACACATCTGAAAATCAATTGTCGGGTGAAAATATTAACTAGGATACATTTGCGTCGAACGAGAGACCTCCGTTTTGTTCCGGTCCTAATTTAAAGCGACTCATAGCCCCATTAAACAAAATTTAATTTTACTTGTAAATATCCATCCTCCTTTTTACTGTCAACTGTCACAATAGCCAAAACAAAGATTTTTAAGAAGGCACACTGTTGCCAGACGTTTACTGTAGTTTCGTTAGCAAAATTCATTAGAAAAATGGTGCGCTATAAGCGCAGCTTATTCACTACCAGCTAGTCATCTTGCGGCGGCATCCTTGGATTTGGGAAAGTCAATAACCAAGTTTTGTAAATTTTAGAAGAGGGTCATGACTAAATATTGTTTTAAACGCCTGGGCATCTGAATAATATCTACTTTTGACAATTCGTTCGTCAAATATGCTTTTTGTACTAGCGTATATATCTCTAAGATTCGTAAAATAGGCTTTTTTATGTGCAGTGCGTAAAATAAGTTATTTTACGCACTAGTGCGTAAAGTAAATCTGACATATTTTTTGACATTTAAAAATAATTTATTTTACGCACTAGTGCGTAAAGTAATTTAACAATATTTTTGTTTTTTCATATATTTTTCGGTAGTAGAAAAAATTTTGTATGCTACTCATGTGTAAAGTACCCTTTTTTTATTCAATTTCATTAAAATTTTTTTATCAATATTCCCATTCATAAAAAAGGTTCACTTTACACACTTGTTGCATATATAACTATTTTATCGTCTAAACTCCGTTTAAAAACGATTTTAAAACGCACAATTGTATAAAAATCCGAAATTTCCGAACCTCTCAGGGCGATAGTCGAGGCTTCGGACGAATTTGTCATGTATTTTGAAGCGAAAATTCATTTTAAATTCAACTGTGGAACTGAACCGCTCAGGGAGCAGTGCCCGACACTCCAACTTTCCGATTTCGATAGAGTTGACTAGCTGGTAGTGAATAAGCTGTGCTATAAGTGTCTCTACTCTTTTTTTTATTTTGGTGAATGATTTTTTTATTGCAGTAGCACATCCTATATTGCTCGACGAGCGGTGTGTATGCGAAGATGTTGATTGACACGGTTCTTGAATAGTTAGTTTGGGGAACAGATGTCCTGGGAGCATATTCGCATGTAACAGGCAAGATGTCCATTCGGCAATGCCGATCGTTTCTTCATATGTGAAGTGCACGATAGCATTTAGTCAGATGTCGTGACTGTTACATAGAATCAACAAATAAGTCTTCAATTATTTTAACACTTCATGCATGGCCCTCCGCTCGCTTCGCTCGCTACGGGGGCTCAACATACAGAAACTAACCAAGTGCTAACCAAAACTAACCCAAAATAAAAAAAAGGAAAATAAAAATTTTGGGTTAGTTTTGGTTAGCACCTGGTTAGTTTCTATTTGTTGAGCCCCCGTATAGAGAGCGAAGCGAGCGGAGGGCCATGCATGAAGTGTTTAAATAATTGAAGACTTATTTGTTGATTCTATGTAACAGTCACGACATTCGACTAAATGCTATCGTGCACGTCACATATGAAGAAACGTTCGGCATAGTCGAATGGACATCTTGCTTGTTACATCCGAATATGCGTTCTGGGAGTGAGTTCCACAGTGATGCAGTGCGCCAGACAAAGGAGTTCTTGTAAAGCGATGTTCTAGCTGTTTTCAGTTGTACGACGAACCGGTGCGCTCTTGCCGTCTATCGTGACTGTCTGACAGGCGTTGTCAGGGGCGGGATAAGGCGGGCCAAATCCTGGGAACATCTGCCGTAAAAGTATCTGTAAAACAGGGATTTCTCGGTCACATGTTTGCGGTGTTTCAGACTATCCAGATTCCGGGTCAACTCCGGGTCACCGACGAGACGCACAACTCTCTTCTGAACGGAATCCAGTAGCTTTAGGGTGTGCTCTGGCGTGGCACCCCAGATGTGTGAGCAATATTCTAAGCACGGTCTTATTTGCGCTTTGTAAAGCAAGAGCAACTGCTGCGGTGTATAAATTTTTTGTTGCGAAATAGCGTACCAAGCTTCTGGGAGGCTGATTTTGCGACGTTAGCAACGTGGTCATGTCAGGACATATTGCTGTTGACCGAGACCCCCAGTAGTCCGATTGAATGAAGATGAAGGGATGGTCGATCCTGCCATAATGATATCATTGCCCGCCGTATGGTAAATGTGGCTGCTTGGATGATTGTCAATGTGCATTTGCATTCATTCATCGGAATAAAAGAGACACTCATTCGATTACACTATTCCTTTGTATGTATATGTTCGTCAAATATTTCACTTCATACATGGCCCTCCGCTCGCTCCGGGGGCGTAACCAAACAAACTCAACTCAAACTAACCCAAGACATTCCCAAATGAGGAAAACCAAACTAAAAAATATTTGCAGTTTCGACTGACAAATTTAATTTTTTTTTTATTTCCGGCATGCCTTGGGTTAGTTTGGGTTAGTTTTGTTTGGTTGCGCCCCCGAAGCGAGTGGAGGGTCATGCGTGAAGTGGAATATTAAATATACTTAAATAGTAAACAACACTGTTATTCCCCATAAGAAAATGTGCAGCTTTTGGAAACACTGTGCCAGGCCCCCGGTGTCGGTTACTAAAATTTCATTATTTTCACGTTACAATTTCAATATTTTCACGTTACACCTGGGAAAGTCGTAGTGGAAGTTTGCCCTTCTAGGGCAATTTAGGCTCAAAACGCGGATATTTTTTCTGCTCAAATGTGGCGAATCCTCCGATTTTTTTGGCTTAAGCTACTCTATAGGACACCCCTATTCTAGCGAAAAAAAAAGAAAATTTTTAAAATCGACACAACCTATATATCATCCGACCCTTAATTTGATGATATCTTTGAAGATTTTTAACCTTTCTTATATTTTTCTTGCATTTGGTGATTATTATACGCGGTTAACTAATTTTTATATATTTCGGATAACTCTCTTAACTGAACTCTCTAAATTAAAATTTTTATTACATAACAATTCCGAACGTTCTATAAAGAGCATTTTGGAACATACTTGCTTCAATATTGCCTAGCTTTTAATACAAAAATTGAATGCTAGAGAATTTATATGAATTAGCTACGATAAACCGTTTTTTTTCAAATAAGCGACGTCATCAATGACGTAAATACAAAACCTTCGGGAAACGAACTCTACTTATTATTACAACATAGTTATGTAATACATACAACAAATAATATCATAAAATTAATTACAGTTTTTTTTATATTACAGTCTTATAGTACAATGTCATATAATAATATCTCATTTTTATAATAAGGATAGTATTATTATAAAAATGAGGTATTATTATATGATATATTTTGTACTATAAGACTGTAATATAAAAAAAACTGTAATTAATTTTAACGTCTTAAACTAATCAATATTATCAATAATAATATGGTAAGAATAACCTCGTGCGCCTATGGGAAGGCAAGATTTTTTACGTGCTAGTCCTCTACCCCCTTCAGTCGTTGTTAAGGTTCACTCGCTTGGTGCACTATACTATGTTGTGCTCAGTTTGAGCTTACGTGACGCTTTTATTTAATTTGTGTTTATTTGCAAAAATCTGTATAAAAATAAAAAATATATATATTCGATTTCATTAAAAATTATGGCAATGCATCGGGTGTCATTTATGCTGAGTTGCTCCCTGAATTGTTACTGTCATTTGTCATAATAGTCAAAAAGCCAATTTTTAGAAGACACACTGTTGCCAGTTTTATCCTTGATATGGTTGTTACTAATTTCGTTGAGAATAAAATAGTAGCGAAACAATATATTCTTTACTGGTTGATGTGAGTAACAAAAGTTCAAAGTTAGCTATGCCCGTAAAGAAAGCTCCCCGTTTTGGATACAATTTGCTGTGCTGACTTGCACTAGGTTTGTGCTGCGTTGAGCCCCAATTTATTTTCAAAAATGTCTGACATTTTCCGAGATATAGCAACTTTCTTGACTGTGCTACGTTGTGCTCTGTTGGTGCTCACTTGTATCACCATTCTATTTATTTTGTATATTTGCAAATTCATTTGTGCTGAGCTGTGGTGCAATTTATTTTCAAAAATCTCGGAAATTAACACATATTACAAACTTACTTGCAGTGGCGCCTTATTTTTATAAAGAGCTGCACCATGGGGCACACTAATAAGGGTGTCTATTTTGAAAAAAGTAAATATTTTTATTTTTACTTTACTATGAGATATTTACATACATGTATTGATTTTAAAGACAATAATATGTTCCTGAAGGCATCCTGTAACCAGCCTTAAGCGTTGGGTGCCAAATATGTAACCTTATTTGTTAGTTGCTCATTAGGCCAGGTTGACTCAGCGGATTATTTTTTTTTATAAAAGGCGTGGGTCTAGGTCTTGGCAGTTAGGTGCGGGCGCTACTAATTTTTTTTACTAGAAATTTATCAATGATTATTGATCTTTGAAAATAGGATAATAAAATTTAGAAAAATTCCCTCTATAAGAACGAAATGGGACGTCCTAGGCCTAAGTGAAACTAGAATGAAAGGAGAACTAACAACATATCTGAAGTCTGGACACCTACTTTACCAAAACAACACAGAAACCAACTATCACATAGTGGGAGTCGCTCTGATGATCAACAGGCGCCTGAAAAATCGAGTCACAAAAATTAAATCTATCTCTACCCGAGTAATATACATCATGATACAAATTAACAACAGGTACAGGGTGGCCCGTTTAAGAGGGGCCTATACCTTATCTCGAAAACTACGGGAGTTGGAAAAAAAATTTTAAAACAAAAGTTGTTCCTAGTAAAATGATCTTCATTTTTTTTTATTGTTTTAATCGTCACTTTTTTATATACAGGATGGTCAAAGAAAGTTACACTTTTTTAAATGAAACACCCTATATTTTATTACATTTTTGGATTCTACTTAAAATTCTAAGCATA
>MU183623.1:0-35451 GCA_016904865.1 Pissodes strobi | reverse complement strand
TAAAGGTATCATGTCTTCTCTCCAGTTCTTCCATTTCCTTGCATCTATCCGCCATCCACTTTTCTTTTGCATTCCTGATTTTGTTCTATATTTCCTTTTGTTTGTTTTTATATTCCTCTGTGTTGTTTTTGCATTTTCGTCTTTCTTCCATGAGTTTTAGGATCTCTTCAGTCATCCATCGTTGTTTTTTTGGTTTGGTGTTGTTTGCTGTGTTCTTTTCTATTATTTTAATGATGTGTTCTCGAAATATTTTCCACGTTTCGTTTACCGTATTGCTATTTATTATTGTCATTGTATCGAGGCTGTCGTTCAGTTCATTTTCCAGTTTATTGGTGTTCACATCGTTTATGGAAAACTTAAGTTTTTTGTTGTTTTTGTTTACTTTTTTAAGGTTAATTTTTATGTTGGCGACTAGTGGGTTATGGTCCGATCCTATGTCTGCACCCGGATAGGTGGTGACCTTTGTGACACAGTTTCTAAACCTCTTGGCTACCAGGATGTAATCGATCTGGTTTCTTATTATGTGCCCAGTATTATCGCCTGGGGCTGTCCATGTATATAGCCTTCTTTTGTGTAGTTTATACCATGTGTTCGTTATAACCATGTCATGCTCTTGAGCAAATTCGAACAGACTGTCGCCGCGCTCGTTACTCTCACCCAGACCGTATTCACCCAATAGGTCAGATCTACGACCTTTGCCTATTTTAGCATTGAAATCTCCCATAATAAGATTTATTTCATTTTGTTTAAGGCGATTAAGTACTTCGCCTAGTTGTTGGTATAAAATCTCGGTTGTATGATATTAATGTTAAATGGGCTGGCATTTAGTTGGGGTATTATAATCCTGTTGTTTATAGGGATAACCTGTTTTACGTATTTTTCCAGTTCTGGTTTTATGAGTATACCAACTCCATTTCTGTGCTGAGTGTCGCTGTCTTCGCTGCCTGAGTAGTATAGAATTCCCTCGTCATGTCTGCATGTTCCGGAACCTGGCCAGCGTAATTCGCTGATTCCCATAATCGTTGTTTCCATCCGTTTAGCCTCTTGGATAAGATTATCAAACTAACCAGCAGCGTACAGGCTTCTGACGTTCCACTGACACTATCCGTAGCCATGGTACAAAGAATAACAGGTATGATATTGCGCACGCCACGATCAGCTGACTCGCTCCTGTCGACGTCACAATGAGAGTTGCCGCCATTAAAATCCACCGGTTTACAAGGGGACTCTCATGATATTTTAAGCTTTGTTTATTTTGCCGTATATTTTGTGGTGTTTTGTCAGCATTTTATGAGATTTGTGGCATTTAAGTTGATTTTGGAGACTCTTTAGCGTAAAAAACTTAAAACAAATCAGATTATTAAAACTATTTTGAACTATTAGTTAGTGTGACTTTAGTAATAGTGACTTTGTGTGGACAATAGTAACATTATTTTGTTGTTTTAAATGCTATATGACGTATAATAAACAATTAACTATTGAGCAAGTGATTAAGACAACATTAGTTTGTGATTTTTAGCATTTTTAAGGTTAGTTATAAACTACACATATTAAAAATGCGTTGTGCTGTAGCTGGTTGTCTGAGTGATAATCAGACAAAACGTGCTGACAAATCTGTAAGATTTCATGCTTCTCCCAAAGACAATATTGTTGAAAAACTGTGGGTTACTGCTTGTTGCCGTAAAGACCATTTTAATACTAAAACCTCGAGAATTTGTGTAAAATATTTCAAGTCAGAAGACCATGAAATAAATTTGCAACATGCATTGTTGCAATACGAATCCAATAAAGGACCCAGTCTAAAGCGCAATGCAGTACCTTCTCTTCATCTGCCAAAATCAAAAGATTTATGTGTAAACCAGGTAAAAAAACAGGAGAGGCTTTCGAAGAGAGAATCGAAGAAGTTTGTGGAAGATATCATTGCTCAGTGCTAGTGCAACAATGGATTTTGTGGATTCCAGATATATAACATTGGATAATAAACAATTATTTGTAACTATTGTTGTAGATCTGCGAAAGGCTTCAGTACTGATATTTTACCCAGTGATTGTGGTGTGCCGCAGGGCTCGGTTCTGGGGCCATTATTATTTTCACTATATGTATTTAATTTAAGATGTGCAGGACTTATGGTGCAGTACTTTACTTTTGCTGATGATACAGCTTTGGTATACACAGGTGGGGATCGAAGTCATTAAATAGGCTTGTAAATGATGACCTAAAGTTGTATCTGAACTGGTTTTACAATAAATTAAAAATCAATACTGACAGAACATATTTCTAATATTAACATTGTTGTTGTGATATACGTAAATATAACACTAAGTAGGTCCCAAAATAACATTTACAAAATAATGACTAATACAAATATAGGCCTAAATAACCTGTATGTGCAAGCATGTAAATCGTACAATAGAGTACTGGAAAATATTAGAAATATTATTAATTATTTTCTTTATAAATTGATAAATGTTTACATTGATATTAAGGAGTTTTTAAAAAGAATCCTTTTTAGAGTCAGTTGGTCAGGCAAGTACGAGATGTACAGATTTGTTATTTATGTAGGCACCTAGAACTAATCTTTATAAAGATTCTCCATTGATAAGGCTGTGCAATAATTTTAATAGGTATTGTAGTATTGTATTTCATTTGAATTGTTTAAAAAACACATAAAAGGAGAAATAGATATAAGGATATGTTCCTAGTTTGTAGGTTTGGTTTTTAGTTTCATTGTATTTATTATTGGCTTTGTAAAAGTTGTTGATACAAGAATAAATAAATTATAATGTTTTTATAAAACTGTTTAATTGGTATCTAAATATTAGTTAGAATCCCTCCGACACAAAAGTTGTAATTAGTATGTTCGAGGCCAGAGCTTAAAGCATTGATTAAGGATTTATGTATTTATTGTATTGTAATATTGAGTTGTATTAAATAAATGTTATAAAAAAATAAATAAAAAGTTTGTTTAAAAAGCCATGTTTTATTTTTTTGTCATTTTTAAATAAATACAATTCCGATATGAGAAGATAAATAAGTAGATCTTTCCATCTGTGAAACAAAACAAACTACTACACCTTCCCTTATAATATCAACTATATATCTATTATAATACCTAATATTTCTTTATCTTCCCTGCTATATCTATAATAAAGTGTATATAGTAGTAACTCTGCTGAAATGTCAATTAACAAGATTTTAAATTATTCTATAAATTTCTTTTGATAAAATCTTTGTTGCTAAAGATTTGTTTCTTATTTATAAAATTTCTAAACATGATATCTCATATGTGCATTCCATATATTGAACATTATCTCTCAATTTTGATGTATATTGATTATTTATTTAGTTTATTAACAAATCAAAATAATAAAATATCTTTCAGTAACCTAAATAAACCCAAAACAGTGATATATTAATAGCATTTTTATTTAAATGTCTAATAATGGTCAATTAAATATAATCGATATAACAGTTCTTACGGCAACTATTTCAAATAACTCTCATTGTGACGTAATGCGCGAACTCGACCGAATTGGGCACTCGGGAATATCATACCTGTTATTCTTTGTATCATGATCCGTAGCCTACCGATAGATCTAGCCCTGACACTCATCCCCGCAATGCCAGTGACGTCACAACTGTAGGCGTAATTGAGAAAATAATGGATAAAATCGAGTTGCGTTTTTTTATATATTCACTCCAATATCTTCGTACCTAGTCGAGCTATCAAAATATTTTTTTTACTATTGTAAAATGCACAGTTTGGCGCTTCTGTCGAAGTATAAAATGATTGATATTTTCTATTCTAAATATGCTTAAAACATCGATAACTTTTGAAGTTCAGAAATTATGCAGGCAAATATTCACCAATCGAAAAACTTTTTTGTTTTTAGGAATTTCCTATAACATGCAGCGAAGAAACTGTAGATAAAAGACCAAAAATATTTCTGGTACCAAAATCGTTATTGTCACTTTTATAGTCTAGGCGCTATCGTATTTTATAGCGCGCAGAATTTAAAAACTCTGCCGGCGCCGATATGACGAGTTACCAGAATTTTTAAATTCTGCGCGCTATAAAATACGATAGCGCCTAAACTATAAAAGTGACAATAACGATTTTGGTACCAGAAATATTTTTGGTCTTTTATCTACAGTTTCTTCGCTGCATGTTATAGGAAATTCCCAAAAACAAAAAAGTTTTTCGATTGGTGAATATTTGCCTGCATAATTTCTGAACTGCAAAAGTTATCGATGTTTTAAGCATATTTAGAATAAAAAATCTCAACCATTTTATACTTCGACAGAAGCGCCAAACTGTGCACTTTACAATAGTAAAAAAATAATTTTGATAGCTCAATTAGGTTCGGAGATATTGGAGTGAATATGTAAAAGAACGCAATTCGATTTTGTCCATTATTTGCTCAATTACACCTACAGTTGTGACGTCACTGGCGTAGCAGGAGATGAGTGTCACGGCTAGATCTATCGGTAGGCTACGCACTATCCAAATGAATTCTCTATCTAAGATAATATCAGATATAATAAAAATTAAATTAAGTATCTCCGAAGCAACTATGAAAAGATGTAGAAATATACATAATGCAAAAAATTAGATAACCTACAGCCTTTTTAAGGGTAAGTTCGATAAGCAAGATAGCCAGATCAATAAATGGCACGAGAATTATCGAGAATATAAACGATAGACATGAAACGACCTACAGTCGTTTAATTATAAATTAATTAATTAAACTAAATACGGTAATTAAGGCAAATGACCTATAGTCGTTTGATTATAAATTCATTAATTAAAATGATATATAACGAAAAGCTATATGCGATAAGGAAAGCAAACGACCTACAGTCGTTTCATTATAAATTCATTAATTAAAATGATATATTACGACTATATCTAGAATTAAAATCGGCGTTTCCTGTGAAGAACGTCTCGAACATGTGGTTGTATCACCTTGACAAAATGGCTGCTGTACGGTTAACTGACGGTGGTGTTACCTAAGACAGCATCAAAAGGAGGAAATCCTATCTTACGTAAGAAAATCTATCCCACAGAAAGAATGTTATCCCACAGAAGGACCCTAGTTAAATGATAAATAACAGGTGTCCAACATACCTTTAAAAAAGGGGTCATTACACTAGTTCATCACCCAACGTTTATAGACGATATGGCTGATAATTTTAGAAAATATATATTCTACTTAGTTTGCCAAATACTGCAACGACACTATCAGGCGGTAGTTAGACCGATGGTCAAAAATAGCAACGATAAATTCCGATACGGAAAACGGTCTGCTCGCCTTGAGTGTTCCGGCGAGAAGGACTATCAATTCTCTCAAAAAAGAATATATATCACATCTGCCAAGTGGCGCTCCAAATGGATGTATCTATCGAGTAGGTTCGAACACCGGAAGTAAAGTCGCGAGAAGTAAGGTAGCGAGAGTATCGACAACACAAACCGACCAGTAAATGGAAAAAATCGCACTACTGTATTTAGTAACATTTACAACATTATAACCCCCCAGAATATCTGAAACAATCCTAGCATATATGATTTTTCTGAAACGTTCGTTTTACTCGACATCTCTTAAATTTTTTTCCAATTTGGGTTGGTTGATGATTTTCCTGAAATGTTTGCCTTACCCTACAGCTTCCACGTCATAGCTTTTCAAAAAGAGGAATATTAGATAATAAGATACCAATAATTACTGAAATCCATATTACTATTCTTCACATCTGGGAATAAAATTGGATATATCGACAAAGCAAGACGAACTACTTTCCTGATGCTTAAAACATTTTATTGTTGATTTTAGTTATTTTTTTTAATTGCTCTTTTTCGCTCTCTGTATTTTGGATAGATCTGGTCTTGCCGAATAAACCAAAGTTGATAACTAAATTTATTAATATCCGGGAAAAGAGTAAAACTATGCCTTAAAATTAACGCGTAAAAAGAGACCTATTAAAAAAATATATGCGTCAATTAAAAATCAAAACTTGATAACAGAAACTTTGAAATTTAATGAAATAAGGCAACGCTATCTTAGAAAAACAAAATTGTGTGCAATTTCAATATTTAAATGTCTCAAAAAAGCTTGTTATTATTAAATATCTTGAAAGAGCGCGAATAAGAAATCAAAATATTTAGATTGAGAAATATTTAGCGGTAGAATCTAATTATCCACACTTCTACCAATTCAATTTATTTACCGAACAAATAATTTATTCGCGCATTCCGGAGATCGCGGCTACACAATTTAATTAACTATCAATTAATGCATCAAAACTAACACAAAACGTAATTTGTTATATCATTTTTTTAGTCATTTTGTTAACGAGACGTGCATTACGCAATGGTGGAAATATGTTATTCTTTATTTTACGTAATCGTGCAATTTGATTTTTAGCCATGCATGTTGGGAATTTTGTGTTGTTGTGACAGAATATAATATAAATGGTAATTTTAAGTATGTTTACTGCGGATATTTAGTTCTTGCTATTACGTTTTACTTCCAATTGAAGGTTTTGATAATGTAATCCCAAGAAGAAACAATTTGAAAACTTATCACTTGCGCTGCCATATAGCGCCAGGTTTATTTTATTTAGATGCCGTCATACAAAATTAGAAAAATGTTCTATTTTTTGTTTTCTTTTTGCAGTAATATACATATTTTGGATGTTTTGTCGTGAAGCCACTTCTTATTTTGTGAGAATATGATCCCAATAGGCCAATATGCGCCATCAGCACCTGAGTAGAATATCATATCAAAATGCCGATGGCACCTAAAGGCGACCTGCAATACTTTGGGTGTATTCAGTAGAAGAACTAACACGTAAAGCATTACAAACATATATATTTTAAAAAGTATATTTCAGATTTATTTTAAAATAAAATAAAAAAAACCTTACGTTTCCTAAAAATACAAAACTATAAAAAACGCAACGCTCCAAGCAAAATCCTGGAGATCCCAGACAAGCCGCGCACATGTAGATGCTGTCTTTTTCTAGTTTTTTATTGTAACAATATTTGCACTTCTTTTTTTAACCGTAATCAGTCCGATAAACTTTGGGATATGCTTCTGGGTGCGGGGCCTTTGCAAGAACTGGCTGCACAATGGATCGAGGTAATATTTTATAAACTCCAAGCGGAATTCGTAAAAAAACCCTTTTTTACTGGAGTATTGAATAAAAATATAATATGAATTCAGCCCCGTCCTATCCATAAAATTAATCAGCAGTTTCTTATACTAACGTATAGTCTTCATATATGTAGAATTGGTATGCCTTACCAATGAACAAGTCAATACCACACTCGACAAGCACTTCTTTCGGGACATGTCTTGCAACACGAAGTACTGCTCCTCAGGAATGAACTAAGCGAAATTCCCTTTTTACCGCCCGAGAATTGAAGATTTCATTTACTTGGGTGTACTGTTCTCACACTGGCTGAACCCGTGTTTTGAATTACAGTCGAAGAATTGACTGCTCCCCTCAGATTCGCATTGAAACTGTGTTCGCTTTCCTCATCTGAACTGCTATGAGTACTCCGCTCTATTCTATTCGTTTTCTAAAATATCCAAGGTGGGAGGAACACTCTGTTTTTCCTTAGAATTCGCCGCTTGATCATCAAGTTCCTTCAACAAAGTAAGAGCCATAGCAACCCATTCTGACTTAGACTTACATTTGGCTTGATCAGCCCCAGGCTCCATTTGATCAAGTCGACTCAAAAAATGGGCCAGCTTACTCTGGAACTTCATGAAGTCACCGCTTTTCCTGCTTACAGTGAATTTACTTATATCCCGTATAAGTTCTTTAATTTTCTTGCCCACAGTTTAAGCATCCTCTTCATAACTGAAAGGATATTCCGGATATCTAGCACTTTCACCACTCTTCTCCGTCCGTCTGAAGGGCCAATGACAAACGATGCCTCATATCATCTTGACTAAGTCTATTAAGGTGCATTTTTCGCGACATGATGAAGACGCACTAGTATGGCAAATAGATAAAAAATATATAAATATAACAACACTAATCACTTATCACCAACACTTAATAACCAAACCATTAAGTAACAGCACAACCACTTCGAGAATACCGTTGCTCTGAAATGTCCGAATTTACCCTGAATCTCTCAACCAAACTTAATCAGTTTCAGAATATAATTCTTTCCAACTTTTCGTTTAAATGACGGCCCCACGTTGGGCGCCAAATTGTTGCGCGTAAAACCCTTTTAAATGAGTTAGCAATATAAAATAAATAAGATGTTACCTACCCTTAAGGATCCGGCCAGCGCAACATGTACTCCGACTTGCTCGTCGGCGTGGGAGTGGGTCAATTAATTACTTTGATCAGGGCGCCACCAGTTTGAAATCACTAAATCCGCAGACCAAACTAGAAGATGCTCGGTCTTAAGAATCCTTAAGAGCGATTCAAAATCAAACGGCTATCTTGTTTGGTTGAGGTATTTCAGAGAAAATAAAAGACGGTATCATTCGTGCAGGTTTACGTTTATTGGGCGCTTGTTAGATTGGACGTTAACGTGTTGTCATATTTCTTTCAATAAACAGAATGGTATAAATATATAAAAAATGTAAAATAGCTCAATTGGAAACAAGTAATAACCTATATGCTCATAGATATTGAACTAGACTAGTTGTGTATACATACAGACTGTAATTTGAATTAAATTGAATTATAATGGAAGTGAAATAGATGAAGAATGATCGAACAAATGTTAGGCACGTTTAGCTATAACGGAAGTAACAATATACCAAATGATTACGAAAGAACAAACACCATTTTCGACAAATTAATTATAAACATCTATCGCCTCCTCATACTAGTAATAAAAGCCATCAGGATAATACTTATTACTACTAAACTTCGTGCGCGTCTACCATGGTATACGCAGTTGTACATAAATAAACCTTAACGATTCAGTTTGTCAAATACCGTTATGTAAAGATATTATAACCAGATAGTCAATAAGTCAGAACGACAATGTTGATCATTGCATTGATGTATCTCAGCCTCTGATAGATACTGGATTAATATTATTGGCTAACGATACTACAACCGTTAAAAAATCTGATCATTTAGAGCAACTGCGTGGAAAAGTCACGCATACTAAATTGATGATTAAAAGCTGATTTCTTGCTAATGAACTTGGTCAGTTGTCGGTTGAGTCTTTGTTGATATATCATCGTATGTGACTCGTATTTTATATACCTGAATTAATGAGGTTCTTACTATGAGAACTGAAGTTGTATTTGAAAAGATTCTAGGTAATGAGACCATGGACAAACTGTCGAATAACTTCGTCAGTCAATAAATTAAACTACTTCGATTTTACACCCTTGGACCAGAACCTGAGACGGTTTACTTGCTATTTTAGATTTTAGAATCTGAGCCTGAAGTGTTTTAAATATTAAAAAGTACTTCTGCTCGGTATACCAGAAAGCTGACCTGAGTATTTGCTCCAAGTCAACCTAAAATCCATCACAATTCTGAGAAATTTTAGATATTTTAAGCTTCAACAAGTTTAGAATGCGTTATTTAGAATTTAATACAACATTTTGAATAAGTTTCCAGACGGATTCTGGATAAGGGGACCATGGTTCACACAGTTTGAATGCCTTTGTCAATCAATAAATTGGAGTGGTGCTTTTTACATTTTAGAACCTGAGAGTGTTTGAATTTTAAAAAAGTACTTTTGCTAGGGGTCCTTGAGGGCTGAAGTGCGTGTTTGCCCCAAGTCAACCTAAAATCCATCACCATTCTGAGAAAGTTTAGATAATTTAAGCTTTAACAAGTCTTGAATGTGTTATTTAGAATTTAATACTAACTCTTGAAGCTTGAAGATGTTTCTAAAAGTTTCTGGATAAGGAGACTATGGTTCACATTGTTCGAATGCCTTTGTCAATCAATAAATTGGCGTAGCACCACGCCATATATCTGAGGACTGAGCCTGAAGTGGTTTAAAGATTAAAAATATAATTTTGCCTGTTATACTCGAGGGCTGAATTTCGCGTTTTCGCCAAATTAACCTAAAATCTATCACCATTCTAAGAAAATTGAGATAATTTAAGCTTCTATAAGTTTTGAATAAATATTTCAGAATTTAATACAACATTCTGAAGGTGTTTTTGGAAGGTTTCTGGATAAGGAGACCTGGACATTGGCTGAGAAATTTTAAATTAGTAAGACTGTAGTGATCATATTGTTACAGAAGAAAGAAGAAGTTTGTATCAAGAAAGTGGTAATAGCGAACGAAAAAGAAAGCTTCATAAAACCGAGAGACTTTCTGTATAAAGTTGCTTTTAAGTGGTTTTATGAGGCTCAAAGCAAGCATTTACCAATATCGGGGCCCATGATTCAAGCAAAAGTCTTCGAAGTTGCACAGAGCCTAGGACTAGGAAAGATTTCGTCGTCGGCACGATATTACCTTCAAGGCAATTTGTGAAGAATCTGTAGATGTAAATATCGTAGATATGAAAATTTGGAATATGTTCTATATAATGCAGATGAGACGAGTCTCTTGTATCATGCATTACCAACAAAAACATGTGTGTTGAAAAATGATTAGTGTTTTGGAAGAAAAACTACAAAATTCCGAATTATATCTTTGTTATGTGCAAATAGAGAAGGTAAAAAGAAGAAACCACTTATATTTTCATAGGTAAAAGCAAAAATCGATGCTTAAAGGGGGACACATTGATAAACTACCTCTTCAATGGATATCCGATAAAAACGTGAATAAAAAGAAACATCATAACGAGGGGATTTCATGAAACTTGTTTTTTTCCACCAAACACCATATCACATTGCATACCTGGGCTAAGGCATTTTACAGTAGTTTAAGATGCGTTAAGAAGTTATTTTGTTAAGAGGCTTTTAACACATGTGGATAGTGGTTGTCGTGTAAAATAAATAGAGAAAAACATTACCTTGATCAATGCTTTAGATGGATTTTGGTGGCCTGGCAAATACACAAGTGCTTTGCTAAAGTCGGATTTATATGCACTATAGATACGGAAGACTTCGAAAAAGGAGATAATATTCCACTCGGCCACCTATTTGTAGCGTTGCAAATGTTTCAAAATCCAGTACTGCGATTTTTCCCTTTTACTGCTCCTGTTGTCGATACTCTTGCAACCTCACTCCTCGCCACCTTACTTCCGGTGTTCCGAGTCGCTCGAAAGATGAATCCATTTGGATCGCCCTCTTGACAGTTGTGGTGACTTTTTTGGGGGAACTGATGGGGCTTTCTCTCCTGCCTGCACGCTTGACGCGTGTAGGAGGTACGTAAGAGAAAACCGGTTATCAATATCTAAAATTTTCACTGTTATTTTTGACCATCAGGACTTATGACCATCTGGTTTTGTAGTGAAATTCATTGGCAAACACATTGCCAGGTGTAGTTTCTGAAATCACCGGCCGTATTGTCGGGTATCGATAAAGATGTTTAACGACTAGTGTGGTTATTCTCCTATGAAAAAAGTGACCTTCCATTGGAGAGATTATCATCCGTGACCTCCCATGAGAATAACTACCTTCCCTGACCTTCCGTGGGTCGAATGACCTTCCATGTCCTTCTGTGGGACAGAATTTTCTCCCTTGGGGCTGAATGTCCGTCAGTGGCCTTCCTATGCCGATCTAGCGAGTTCCCGGTTCCATTAGCCATTTCGACCACATGGTGGACAATTAACTTAACAGGAAACGCCGGTGGATTCCACGTCGGCAATGTCGGCATAATCTGCGAGAAACAAGTAGGATCTATTTTGTTTTAAATGAATGAACCTTTACTATCTTTAAGATTGTTATTTGTCGCTATTATCGTAATTTATCGATTTGTTTAATGAATTTACTGTTAAACGACTGTAGGTCGTTTGCTCTCATATTACGTATCTAATATGGGTATTTATCATTTTGATTTATGAATTCACTGTTACGACTCTAGGTCGTCTACTTTCTTATATCTACCTATTAGCAATACTTCTCGTTTTTGTTTAAAGAGCTTACCGTTCTTGATTATTGAGCTTACCGATGAATAGCATTAGGTTATATATTATCGGGTATCATGTCAATGCCTGTTTCTTACCATCTGATATTATCTTGAGTAGGCAATTTATTTTGCTAATTTTATGATACTGAAATTAGATTCATCGAGTATATATTTACCTGACTGTTATAGTACATCATACTCATTATCGTTATAGTTTACCGTAATTGAGGTATTGAAATTATCGTTGGTTGGCTTTAAGTATTATCTTTGTCGATATTTGATTTTGACTATCCTTATTACCCATATAGTATTAACTGAATTAAGACATATCTTGATAATGCTTTCGTGATTATCTGATTTACCTATGTATTACACTTACAGAACAATAAGTTTTTACTGTAATCAGCTGTACGCCTCATAGCAGTGAACGGTTTTATTTAACTGCAATTTGCAACTTTATTTTTCCGCCTTAGTACCGCTATCGAACTGAGCTCAATTCGTTTTACCGGCTAGATCTATATGTTTACATCATTATCATTATCGCTGCCATGAGATTCATTTAGATTAGTTTAGCTTAATAATCAATTCGTTTATACCTGTAAATATTTACCGGCTACTTACTTCACCGGTTATCTTATTGAGATATAATAAATTTAGTTTAGAGATCTTCTCATCAGTTTTTGAGCGGTATTATAACTTCATATTAATTGTCTTCGGAGTGTTTAAAATTTAAAAAATAAATAAATAATTTGATTCCACCATTCCGATGTTTATTTTGGTAAATTTGTGTCAAAATTAGAACCTTTCCTTAATAAGTATCTTTTCATAATATTCTTGTCTATGGCATGATTATAAATTTTGCTGCCCTGATTTCAATGTTTAAAAGTCATTGATATTAGTGATGGGCTTATTCGAATAAAAAATAACCTGTTATCCGGTTATTAAAATAACCTGTATTATTCGGTTTTCATTCCACAAGTATTCGAATGAAAAATAACCTGAACCTGATACGAATACGAACACGAAGGAACAAAACAAACCTCGCTGTCGCGTCGCGTCGATCCGTCGAACGATCAACGAGCAAGGAGCGGTTTTAATTTAGTTATGATTTAGCAAGTTTCGATGTCTTAGCTCGAATAAAAGATGAGTTTTAAAATTCCAAATGTACCGGTAGGATGTGGAATCGTGGAATGAAAACTAGCCAATATTAAGTTAAAACTAGCGAATATTAAGTTAAGATTACATAATTTACTTTTATTGCGGACCTAACATAGAAAAAATATCCAATTTTCGGCGCTTGAACGCCTAAAAAGTGCAAATACAGCAATTTGTTGACATCGTCAAAGAATCAAAATAAAAGGCGGTCGCTTTTGATCCGGCCGACCGATATTTTTTGTTGCGGTCCCACATATTTCTTTTTTCTTCACATCCAAGAATCATATTTTGGAGTTTAAGTATTTTTGATTGAAAAACGCTGTTTATTATATTTTGTTCAATAATATTGCGTAATCAAATATTTACTCGTATTCTATTGTTATTTACTTATTTATTAAGCCATGCTTAATAAGACAATTACAGCAGTTACGAATAAGATGCCGATGACGCTGAACCTCCTTCCTAACCGGCTGCGATCGCTAACCGGAATTTATTCGAATGATTATTCAAATAATCATTCGGTTATTAATATTATTTGAATACAAATAATTCGGTTATCAAAATAATTCGGTTATGCCCATCACTAATTGATATATTCTTACTTAAAAATTTAGTGGCGCCTTCACCTAACTGACAACATATAGACCCACACTATTAAGTAAAATTACAGCCGATGAGTGAACCTCTTGAGCAACTGACAAATCGTGTTACATAATTGGCGCCCAACGCTTAAGGCTGGAATGATACTTTTGTGGCTCTGAAACAGTTTGCTTAATTGAGAGTGGCGGGGCAACCGAGAATGAAGAATTGACCACCATCGCCTGTATTAAAAAGGTACGACAAGTGAGCACATTTACTTCCGATTCTGAAATTAAGGCTCATGAACCTGAAATTCTGCCAGTTATTTTGGTAAATTGGTGTTAAACGTACCTTTCTATAATAAATACCTTTGATTTCTAATTTTCATAATATTTTTGTCTAAGGTATGTTTCTAAATTTGACTGCCCTGATTTCAATGTGTAAAAATCATTGACATTCCCAGTTAAAAATTTAGTAGCGCCTTCACCTAACTGACAAGACATAGACTCAGACCTTTAAATAAAATTAAAACCGATGAGTGAACCTGGCATATGGACCGCCTGTTGAGCAACTGCCAAATTGTGTTACATAATTAGCGCCCAACGTTTAAGGCTCGAACGATACTTTTGTGGGTTTGAAACAGTTTGCTTAATTGAGAGTGGTGTGACAACCGAGAATCATCGACTGTATTAAAGAGATACGAGAAGTAGGCCCATTTACTTCCGATTCTGAAATTGAAGCTCATGAACCTGAAATTCTGCCAGTGTGAAATATTACAAGCCTATCTGAAGACGTGTAAGTTTGAGACAGCTAGAAACGTTTCTCCTTATAGATGTGAAGAATTCTGACAAGGTTACAGATTTGCCTAAGCTATTATTAAAATGTGAGTCTGAATTTTATAAAAATAAACTTAACTGCACGAAAGCGATTATTTTAAAAAGTTAAAATCTTATATGTAATAATTACATATAAACACATAAAATAATATGTGTATGTATGAAAGTTGTGATTTTTATTTAAGTATAATAGTGTATATTTCGTCAAATTTAATTCAAATTTCTTTCTTCAGTAAGTTAATGCTACACTTGTCATGCAATTAAAATTATTAACAAATAAACAATCTACAATATTAACTTAATATTTGCTTTAATTTCCCTGCGTTTTCTTTTAAATGGCCACCAATATATGATTCCCAAAGGGTGACCACTAATAAATGGATTTACTGTATCTACATCTAATTCTTTGAATAGAGAAATAACAGCTTTGATTAGTGTCAATCACAATCATGCATTTTCACTACATTTACCAATTTTATTTTTCAATCATCGACCAGACATATGTATTTGACAAGCGATTGAAAACATGTAAAATTACAATAATTATTTTAACATACAAATCACTCTCCGTTTATTGCATAGATATGCCGGTCACCTCACTATCTAATAACGGAAGTTATTGTAGGTACGTTAATAGTACCAAGTGGATTTTCAAAAAGAATGCTCGCATGTGGGTCGGCTGCATGTTTAATAATATATAACAAGCGATACTCGATTGCGTAATGCCGATTTATAAGTTGGTACTGCTACTAATAGTGGCAGAATTGGAACGGAAGCTTTCATGGTCGATGGATCTCGAAGAATCTTGCATATGATTCTCATTGCAAGCAGCGTTTTCTTAAGTGTTAGCATAGACTGAATATGGGTGGTAACGTAATATGCGGGCGAAACTATTTCATTTTAAATAATGGCCAGCACGTTTCAAGCGATCAGACATAGAGTGACAGAAAAAGTATGCGACAAAAAAATTTGAACATAAAATGTACATGTCTTGAATTTTAGGTGAGATATGCAGAGAGTGAAAAATGGGAATGAAAATGTTATTCAGCAAAATAAAAAATTAGGTAATGCTCCTGGGTGCGTCCATAAAGCGTTGATAAAGCTCCCTTATAGCTCGACTACTTTTTTTTTCTTTTTCAGTCCACTTGCAAAGGCATTGCAAGTATAATAATCTAATGGCCACTGCAAGTAGGAAACGGGGAGGAAGAAAGATACCGATGGACTCTTTTCTTAAAGATGTTTAGACAACAGGGAATAATTCGGTTGGTAAGGAGTTCCAGATGCTCGTCACACCCCAGAAGAACGGATTTTGGTAAAGGTTGGTTCTGGGTGTGCTCTTTTGGAGAGCATATGGATGAGAGCTTCTAGCTCGTCGTATGGAACGAACAAAGCTGTCTAAGAGCGCTAGAGTATGTTTGGGAGCAGAACTCCAAGGTAGGTTTGATTTGTGCTTTATATCAGCTGATGGGACTGCAGTATTTTTGACACGGAGAAGTACACACTTGGCGAGACCTCGGACATGCTCATCCCATGAAAAGTTAGTGCTTGCGGTTATCCCAAGAAGCGAAAAATTTCTCCGGGAGAACACAGCAATCTGTGTCTTTTTGGCATTGAAGGTTGCAAGATTGTGATCCCCATTCAAGAATTGTGTATAAGTCTCGATTGATTGAGTCAGTCTGCTGTCTTCTTAGTTGTTCCAGAGTGACCGATGATAATGGTTTGTCAGAAGAAAAGGATGATACAAGACTGCTATCGTCTGCATAGCTTTAAATGGTGTTTTCAGTAAGCTTTATGCATTTTTATGTAGCAGGAACAAAGTTGGAGACAAAACCGAACCCTGCGGAACACCAGCATTGATGGCAAATGCCTCGGACGAAACATCATCGATGGCGACCTGAATACTCCTTTTGTTCAAAAAACTAGACAATAGTGTATGCAGAGCCGGTGAAAAGCCATAAACTGAGAGTTTGTCCAGGAGTGATTGGTGCCACACCCGGTCGAAGGCTTTGTAGATGTCAAGAGCAGCGACTCGAGACTCTCCGTGTTTTTCCAGATCTTGGTGTTAATGACTTTTTCCATTACCTTGGCCACTAGCGGGGTTAAAGATATTAGACGGTAGTTACTGGCAATATTTTTTTCTTCAAACGTCCGTAAATCCGTCATTACTCGACTGTGTAGGCGGCCGTGAAGTTTCGTTTTTCCTCCGCCGGAGCTTTACTTTTCACTTTTCCGCCGGCGGAGGTAAAAGTGTTGTCATAGCAACATAGATACAATACAAACAGACAACAAAATAAGCGTCAACAACTCAAGATTTATTATACTACAATTTGTATTTATCACTCAATTTGTGACTGCATTTCTAAAAATCACTAATTTAGGAACAAATTGGTTAATATTTAATCGAACTTACTCAATAACTGCTTATCAATGCGGAATTAAAACGCAATCGGAGACGCAAACTTAAAAAAATAATTATTGTTGACAGTGT
The DNA here is from genome assembly GCA_016904865.1 of Pissodes strobi. Lineage (NCBI taxonomy): Eukaryota > Metazoa > Arthropoda > Insecta > Coleoptera > Curculionidae > Pissodes > Pissodes strobi. The sequence continues at coordinate 18,377 of MU183623.1, read as the reverse complement.
CCACTGACAGCTTTATGTTACAAATTCACCGACATCGGTCTAAGCAAGGCCACCTACGACCGTGGTCTAAGCCGCCTTGAGAACCCATTTATCTTTAATAATAATTAGATATTATTACTATTAAAAAGAGATGTTTTTGCATTAATTTGTCGACATTTGAAGAAAAAACAGCATATTTTATTTGGAGGAAAAGTTACTTTTCATGGCTTGCTCTCTATTACCAGCCTCACTCCGTTCGGCTGTTAAACACGAGCGCGCCATGAAAAGTATCACTTTTCCTCCATATAAAATAATATACTATTCTTCCCCTTCTTAGGTACAAGTTGCATTCTAGCGCGCTTCTTCTGGAAAATACCTCTATTGGAGCATAAAGTATATAGTTTGGTTAGAATAGGTGTTAGCTTCAGTGCGCACTGTTTGAGAACAATGGGGGGAATTCCATCCAGTCCAGCGGCCTTTGAGCAGTCAAGACGACAAAGTAACCCTCTTATCTTTTTTTTGCTTGAAAACGATTTCTGGCATTGTTGTGGCAACATTGGTGGAGTCTTTCCTTGTGCATCAAGGGTGGGATTTAGTGCAAACATTAAATCAAGCAAGTCTGCCTTTTCCTTTGCAGTCGCTGCAACGGAATTGTCTTCGCGCAATAGTGGTGGAAAACTTGAAGATGAGAAGTTCTTCCCGATGGCCTTTGCAAATCCCCAAAATGATTTTGAGCCGTTCGGACAGCTCAAACACCTTTTGTTGAACCATGATTTTCCAGGATGAGATCGTTTATTAAATAATGGAATTAGAGTCTCCATCCCAATGAGAGTGCCTTCTGTAATGGCTTCAGCAATTGCAGATGGATCGCTGGATTCAAAACAGATGTTCCTCTAAGGGAATGACAAAAAAAATGCACACTTTTTTTTTTATAATGCCACACTTTGCGAGGAAACACTTTAGAGACGGTGGAATTGGACAGGGGGACAAAGCTGATATAAGCCTGTGATCAGAGTTACCCAGTGGTGATGTAATGTTTATCCTATAAGAGTTTGAGGTACAAATACAATAGGTAAGCCTGATGGTTACCAACGTCCGGTATCCGTACTGGCTCGTCCACAAGTTGAGCCAGGCCGCAGGTGATTGCAAAAGCCTCAGCTTCCATGCCCATATCATCCGTTCGGGAATAAAACTCTAGCCAAGGGATGTTGTGAACATTAAAGTCCCCCACGAATGTTATTCCAAGCATCTGGGTGGGTGGTTTGAAGTTTGTCGAACGTTAGTGAGAGATTGGAGAAGCGTTGTTTATAATTGGATTTATTTCGAGAAAGGAATGCAGATACGTTTAGTAGCGTCCTTTAGTGACAGCTTGAGCCAAAGAACATCAAAATTTGCCGATTCCAAACTCTCTTCTCGGTGACATGAGAGGTTACTGCGGACGTAAGCGCTAACACCTCGTTTAAATCGGAACTTGGTGTGAAGTTCGGTAATCTATCATCATTTTATCATCAGTATCATTATTTTTAAGAGGTAAGGAAGGAGGAGGAAAACCGCGTCATGTCCCAGCACTGGAAACATCTAGAAAGATTATAACCAATCCTTTCAGTGGGGCATGGGGTGGTGCTGCCTCGGTCGGGAAAAGTTTTTCTACCACTCCACCAGGAAGAAAAAGGTCACAGTGACCGATAAGAAAGAGAAGAGTAGTATAGGAAGCACTTCAAAGATTAGTAGAAACATGAAGTGCTTCGGCTAGGGCAGCTCGGGCTAGACAGGCCCGTATGCACAAGACGTACATCCCTGAGCTTAAATCCATCGAAAGCATTTTAACATGAATAGGTCCCTAAAATTTTAAATTCAACAAATTTATTATGAATGTGAAAACCAAAAGAAGAACTAAGATAACAATCGACCCTTGCTTTTAGGGTTGAATCTTTCTTATACCCTCCCCCCTCCCCGTGCTAAACATTCGATGAGAACGCGGGCCGCTTTCCACCAGATAACCTAAACTTGCCCAACCTTTGTCAGATACAGATGCCTATTTAGGCAATTGTAGTAAATGGTTCTTGCCAAATTATTAACTTAAAGTGACCGTAAAATTTGAGAACATATCAATTACCAAAAGTAAATTAAAAAAGGATTTTTTCATTGCTCTGTATTTTTGAAATTAACTGGAATCTTTTTAAGTGTCGCAAGATATTACAACCCTAAAATTCGGACAATACTTAGAAAGCACTTGGTATAGTATAGCACTATAGTATAGAGCGTAGAGCACATGCTGCCATTCTGTTGGTTTTAAATATGCGAATTTTAGTGTTGAGTATGAACACAGTTGGTTAATTGGCAATTAATTTGAGGTTGAGCAGGCTACTTCGGGGTTAATGAGACCGTGTACATGTTTTTCAACATCTCACTGCACGTCAAATTATTATTTCAATTACAAACCACAACAAAGTCTGGAATCTACTACAGCAAACTAAACATCCATACTAGCATCACCTCTCAATTCGCGAAAAATTGCCCTAACAAAGTAGCAACCAGGTGAAATTTTATTATTTAATTTTATTACGTGATGAAAAGATTTTAATTTATTGTCAATTATTAAACCCAAATATTTAGATTCGTCCGCAATATGCAACCAATTGCCAATAAACACGAGGTTTAATGCATCGCAATTAAAACCAACAATATGAGTCTTTGACATATTAAGGTAAAATTGATTGAAATTAAACCACCACTTTATCTTCAGCAAATCGTATGTGGCATCACTGGTGAGCCGCTTCGAATCCATGTTGCACCACAGAACGGTGTGTCATCGGCAAGCAAAGCGAAATATCCCTTGATGCTAATTTTATTGAGGTAATTTATATATATTAGTAATAATAAAGAACGAAGGATCTGCAAGATGTCATACCATTCAAAAGGACAGCCTGGATGAGATCTGAAAGATATCATCTGTAACGTCAAAGGCTTTCGCTCTCATACAATCGAATGCATTGGCTAAGTCTCAGAAAACTGCCATTGTTGCTTCTCTGTTGTTTACCCCCTGGAGCAGTTTTGAACGAAAACCAAGCATAGCACCAGAGTTATTCTTGCCTGACTTCAAAGTCGTTATTTTATCAGTCAATTTACTCAATGTTGAAAAAATTATTTTTTTATGGCAATGGCACATATACTAAAGGGAGATCCTATGGTACGCTTCTTGAATAGCTGCGTTGTAATTTGGGGGAGATAGATTTCCTGGGAGTGAGTTCCACAGTGATGCAGTGCGCCAGACAAAAGAGTACTTGTAAGCTATGTTCTAGGTGTTTCCATATGTACAACGAATGGGTGCGCTCTGTCTGACCGTCTGCCGCGGCTGACTGACATACGTTGTTGGGGGCGGGGTGATGCGGGCCATAATATCCAGATCCCGGATCAACTCCGCCGACGCACAGCTCTCTTCTGAATAGAATCTAGCAACATTGGGGTGTGCTTCGGTGCAGTACCCCAGATGTGTGAGCAATATTCTAAGCACGGTCTTATTTGCGCTTTGTAGATCAAGAGCAGCTGCTGCGGTGTAGAGTTTTTTATTGCGAAATAGCGCACCAAGCTTCTGAGAAGCTGATTTTGCGATGTTAGCAACGTGGCCATGCCAGGACATATTGCTGTTGAACGAGAATGAAGGGATGTTCGATCCTGCCATAATGATGTCAGGGCCCGCCGTATTGACTTTCTTGGTAAACATGGCAGCTTCGGTTTTTGCTGCATTGAACTGGACCAAATTTCTGTCGCCCCAAGTTCGAACCCCCTTCAGAACTTGATTAATTGCTGTAACTTTCTCCTGTCCGCAGTGATATGTCTCAGACGCTGGTAAAGGTTTTTCCGATCTAAATTGGAAGACAAAGGTATTTTCATCTGCAAAACTGTAAAAAGGGTTATTGCTCTCGGTCAGCAGGTCATTAACATAGATGAGACACAGAGTTGGTAAAAGTATTGCGCCCTGAGGCACGCCCGCGTTAATGGTGAATGTGTCTGAGATGTGTGCATCAACTGCAACGTGCAAAGATCGGTTCTAAAGGAAACTGGCAAGCCACCTACAGAGAGAGTCTGGCAGCCCGAAGGACGGCAGTTTGTTGAGCAATCAGTCATACCAGATTCTGTCCACTGCCTTCGAAATATCCAACGCAATCGCTCGAAATTCTCCGTAGTTCTCAATTGCCCTACTCCATATATGAGTGACATAGGTCAATATATCTCCCGTCGATCTTCCTTTGCGAAAGCCGTATTGGTCATCGCTAATTAATCTGCTAGTCTCAAGGTACTTGAGTAGTTGCTGATTGACTACAAGTTCCGTGACTTTGGAGATCATTGGAAGCAAGACAATTGGGCGATAGTTTGAGGGCGTGGTTTTCCTGCCTTTTTTGGAACAGGTTGCACTCGAGCGACTTTCCAAAAAAATGGGTAAATCTCGTTTCGGTAAGACAGAGGAAAAGTCTGGAAAATGGGTCTTAGTTTTTTGGCGCAGTTCTTTAACACGATGGCAGGTATTCCATCCGGTTCTGATGCCTTTTGGTTATCTAGTTCTTTGAGGATTTTACGAATATCACGGTGAGGAAATTTAACTTCTGCCATGGTAGTGTTGATGTTGGATATAGTGGAGAGAGCCTTGCACTGGAGGACGTTTAAGGTAGGGTGCGATGAAAACATTTTAGCGCGTATGTTTGCTTTTTCCTTGGCTGTAGTCGCCGTGATGCCGCATTCGTCTGTCAAAGGTGGGAGAGACGTTTTTGTAAAGTTATTACTTACTGTCTTTGCTATCGACCAGATATTCCTGGAGCCACTGGGGCATTGCAAAAGCTTATTCCTGATCCTTTGATTGCATTTATCTTTGTTTGTCAATCACACGTTTGCATTCGTTTCTCGCTTTGGCAGTCTGATTTTGCTACCAGTACTTGTAGGCTTGCTGTTTCCTGCCTACAGCTCTTTCTCGTCTTCTGTCGAACCAGGGTTTTCCTTTCAACGGTAACTTGATGGAATTTGGGAGGAACGCTTCGTCGAGCCAAGGAAAGTCTAGGTATGAGTCTATAGTTAGATTAGTTAGATGGATGTGTAGAGGGACCATTTTCCGTCTTTGACATGAAGGAACTGTGCCCGATCTAAAGGGTAAATTAATTACGTTGGAAAGAGTCTGAAAAGCAACCACAGAAGCTTTTCCAATATTTGAAGTGAGATTCCATCATCATTAGACGCTTTTTTGTTTCTCATGGGCAAAATGAATATAGACATTCTAAAATCAGATTGAAATGTTAAATGATCATAAGATGAAGAAAGCTTTTTAGTAAGGTTGTTTGCAGGCGAACAGAGCTAATCATTTAATTTCTCAAAAATCAGAATCAATCTTTATCAGGAGAGTTACCAGCTCTAGAAGGAATTTTGCCCAATAAGTCAACGGCAAGCGGCAATACCAACTGATAATTGGGGAAGAATTTTTTTAAGAATAGTCAGGAATCGTGGGTGCAGAATTGTGAATCCCATAAGTTAGCCAATTTTTCCGGTCCCTATGCTTTTTTTTGGGTGAACTGGAAAACATTTGTCTACCAAAGCAGATAAAGCAGAGCGAAAGACGGTGAGCGGGTCTCGCTCCTGAAGCACCAACTTTCAATCAAAAATTGGCAGGTAGTCCCAAAAGAACGAACATTTTTTGTGCTATATACTCTTCCTAATTTTCTCTTAGTTTTAGTGAAGGTATTCACTTGTAGGAAATTTTAGCTAGAACAACACTATGGTCAGATATGGCGAGGTCAAACGTATTACATGACACAATCTCCCTGGAACATTAGAAGCAATATAATCAATGGTCGTTGATGAGGTACTCGTATTAGAATCACGTGTAAAATTGTGAACATGCGTAACAAATTACACAAGTCCAGAGAGGCTCTAAGCTCCTTACCTTCAAAATGTACATTAAGATCACAAGCAAGAATTATATTATGATTAGTGGGAAATTTAAAAAGAAGGTGTTCTAACCCTAGCTGGAAGTCGATAATTATATATAACATAAGACCTAACCTCACTGGAGCAAATAATCGAGAATTCAAATTCTTTCTCTTATAAGTCTGTGAAAATCATTAAAAGCAGTAAAACTGTCCGAAGCTCACTCAAGCATAAGAGCAACAGTATCACCATGACAATGATCCACTTTACGAAATCTGGAAACCACAAAATAATCTGGCTTTAGCCAGTGATCAGTCAATAACTATATTTGAAATACCCAAATCGTCCAACAGTACAAACAGATCATCAAACTTGTGTCGACATGATTGAATATTTAAAATCAAACTAGATATGTCCGTCAACCTCGCCTACACTAAAAAGAACTCTTATTACTAGGACCATTAGCATTAGAAAATCTGCAAATCTAATAAGCTTCCCGCAGCTATCACCCATTTTTGCCATGTTAAATATTTTTGGATAAACCAAACTATCTATAATCTCGTAACGCATAGGTATAACTAAACATTACGACAATGAGTCAGATTTTAAAAATGGCCTGCTTAGTGGACTTACAGCATCTTTTAATCAACACTTTGTAAAAAAAAATAAAAATACGCGAAAGTAGTTGAATGAATGAAGGAATTGGGGGGTATTAGTACACTGCGACCTGTATAGATCTATTGTGTCCGCCCTTCCTTGGCGCTTCCATTCATGTGATGTGATAAAAGCGTATTTACATCATTGTTATCACGTACTATTATGATTTCATATCAAAGTACCAGCTTCAGTGCCTTGATAAAAGCAAGTAGTCTGGATGTTTCTATGAATGGAAGTTCATCCCGTTCGACGCAGCACCTGAAGCAGCCTCTCGCATTCCGTAAAAAGATTTTTCTGGGTTTCCTCCTCCCTGCTCACAGAACCGGCAACTGTCCTAGTTTTCAATTTTTATTATCTTCAGGTGCCTTCTCAACCGGCAAGAAAGCCGGTAAGGATGCGAAGATTATTCTTACTCAGTGTTATAAGGTTTTTTGACCTTCCTAGGCCCTAGAAACATCTTCGATTGCCTTATCCCTGGATGACGTTCCCATAGACTCATCCATTTAGTTCGCTCTTCTTTCCTGAACTCTTCCTTATAGGTGTGCATTCCTATACGACAAAAACCTTCCGCTCCTAAAAGCGGAGTTTGTGCTCCTACTTTTGCCAATTGGTCTGCTTTTTCGTTGCATTCTATCCCAGCGTATCCTGGTATCCATTGAAGCGATAGTTCGTTATTTTATAGTTAGTTTAGCCTATCTAAGCATTACCATATCATTCTGGAGTTGATTGTTTGGTGAGCTCAGCGCTTTGATGGCTGCTTGACTATCTGAGAACATGTAAAACTCTTTCTACCTATAGTAAGGTTGAATTGCGTACATCTTGACAAGGCAGTGAAATATGTCCGGGTGTCTCCCATTGCTTCGGAGAATTTGGTTTCTGGTCCAAATACTCCGGCTCCGGTCCCCTGTTCAGTTCTTGACCCATCTGTATACCATTTTATGGCACTTTGCTGCAATGTGAGATTGCAAGTGGTGTTCTTTTTCCATTCTTCTCTACTTCTTATCACGACCGTGAAGTATTATAGAATATTTTGACTATATCGTCCCTGGACAGCCCAAGAATTGGTATATGCTTTGTCAGGGATGTCAATTCACTCTTTCTAAGCCATCCTCCCTTGCCCGCTCCCTTCCATGTAATTCTAGTCATTGCTTATCTGGCTACTCCCTCTACAATAATGTGTAGAGGTCCAAATTGCCTCGATTGCTGCTGTTGGACATGTTTTCATTACGCCTGTTATGCTTATGTACGCCAGGCGTTGTACTTTGTTGAGGGCTGATTTTATGCCCTGTTTTCCGTTTTCCTTGAACCAGACTATCCCTCCAGGAAACTAGTTTACTCTTCCGTGAAATTTACCATCTTTTGTAAAAGATGATTACTTTTCCTTCAATAAGCAAAAGTTTGTCAATCATGGCTCTTTCTTGAAACAATTCAGTAAGTTTCGTAACTCGTAGTGTCATTAAATTACACCGCCCATTAGAAGATAACCTAAATGATATTCGCACTGAAATTAAATGATCCTAGCAACCGTTCGAATAATGATTATCTAATGTATCTCGCCTCGAGACAAGAAGTAAATCATCGATTAAATCACATCTTGCACGGCTGTTTTTTTGCACGGCAATACAAGAAACGACTTTGAAACACATTTGAAAGTAAATTCAACATCGGACCTAATAACATGGTAATTTACTTGATTCCATTTTTTTTTAAATTCCTCGTTTGAGGCTGGAATTTAGATTCGGGCGGCCATGACTGATATTTCACCAACAGCTGAACGTAAACGGATTATTGAGCAACACGAAGGTCACCCCCATACAATAATATTTTGTTCTTCATCTGGCATCTATCTGTACACTTATTAGATATTATATTAGATAAATAAGAAATGGTCGCCCTTCACTATTCAAAATTTACTTTTATGATTACATAATTCCAATTTCCATTCATTAATATATTTGATATTAATGAATAGTCAGAGTTTGCCGAAATGAGTCACAGGTCCTCTCACAAGGCTAGACATTGATCAATTAAAACGGGATTAGTCAATTTCTCGTTTTAATTCTTCAGCAGTTTAGACTTTATTAGTTACGTTGCGTTGCATGACGTCACAAAGTGCTTGGTGCAAAAAGGGGATACAGAACATAACCTATCGTTTGGTGCAAGAACGGGACGAGTATGTCTATAAACAACGAAGTTATGTGCACTTTTCACTCATCCCTTCACAAATTTGGTGCAAGAACGAGATAAGTCATAGCTGACTTATCCCGTTCTTGCACCAAACAAACGGCATTTTTATTCGATATTGACGGTTCTGTATTTTGTTGTTGTGACTCATCCCGTTATTGCACCAAACAAACTGTTTGATGATTTTTGCTTTTGCTTTTTTAAGAAATTAGCCTAGGTCGGATTTTTTATGCAAAACAGGATGTACTCTGTAAAAAAAAACACACATAAAAGGTGTGTTTTTGAATTTTTTTCTACTGAAAAATTTTCAAAAAATGACTCATTCCCTTCTTGCACCAAGGTCCTCAATTTTAATATTTTAAACGGCAATGGATAATTTTGTTTACTAGGCAACGTGGTATTTCCACTTTTCTCACCAATAATATCATTTTGACAACACAAAATCTGTTCTGTTTGTGTTGTAAATAAGAGAGCCAAAGTCCGTAGCAACCAATGTCTTTTAGAGCATTTGTCGACGAAATCGATGAAACTATAGGGAGAATCGAACCAAAAAACACAGTAAAATCCAAAAACACCATTCCGAGGCAGTTTATGTCGTTTTGCGACGAAAAAAAGTATACGTTTGGTCGAGATACTCCAATATCCGAACTTGCATCAATTTTAAAAAGCTGGGACTACAATATGCAGAAGAGAAACGGCGAAGAATATAAAGAGTGCACGGTCAAAGTTATTTGGAATGTTACGGCGAAATTGCTGATGGGGAAATATTTTAACGACTATAATATTAACAATATAACAACAAATCCCTTCCAGGAAATGGAATTTATATCAGCCCGAGACGCAAGAAATTTACAAATGTAAAGCATATGCGGTTTTTTTACCTATGATGAATTGTTTTTGTGGCAAATTAACTTCAGTAGGTCTACAAAAAAGGATATTTTTTTGTTATCTTATGAAGTCACTTGGAGAGGAGGAGAAGGCGCTAGAGCAGAAACAACTTTTTAAAAAAGAAACCGACCACAGGAAAAACAGGTAGAATCCAATATAACTTTGGAAGTGGAGAAGCCCTGAGGGCGCTAAGTGGTTACGAAGATGTTATCAGATGAGTCAGTTATGAACCCAATACAGAGAGCGGAGAAAGCAGTGACAATGATGTTGAAAAGCAAAACCGTCCATATACTTCGAAAAAAAAAAGAATAATCATGAAGATACCGAAGACTCGAATTCGTCGTCAGAATCTCAGGAAGAACCTATTCAGCCAAGTGATGGGAAGGTGCCCCTCATTAACAACTGGCAGACATCAAGCGAAATTTTTCGTCCAAGATTCAAATCGCCAGAAGAAAACATAGGACAGTTCTTTTCGAGGTTGGGAGAGACTCTTCTGAGCTTGAAGTTTTTATGACGATATTTTCAAGGAGCCTATTCAGGTATATCGCTGATTGTAACAACAACTAGTTCTAAAAAACAAATATTTAAAACAAATTATCCAACTGTAACAGTCCGATTTGGCCAGTGTAAAATATTTTTAAATTTAATTCTATATGCTGCATTTAGCAAAAAAAGATGCTGTATTTTGCGGTAAGAATTATTGAAAAGAGGTCAATACTCTTCGGTTAATTAATTCTAAATTTATTGATTCGATTTGCTGTCAATAAGCTTAAGGTTGCCGCATTTATTAATGTAAATTAATTTTATTCTAAATATAGGTTAACGATATATTTGTATTAGCTTTTGTAAGACTGTTGTGGCATTGAGTAGCTATTTTGATCATCCCTTTCTCTTATGTAGCCCTCAGGCATTTTGTGACTATATTTATTTTAGTTGATAAGCGAACCACAGATCGCTTAGGTTTGATCAAATTACTAAAATAGGATATTATGCTATTAGTATAACTTTGCTTAATTTATATTGCATTACCGTAGAACAGCCAGCAAACCGTTCTATATTTTTAAAAAACCTACTTTTAAGCATCATTATATCCGTCAAATTCATGTTTTATTTTCGGTTGGAATATTTCATAACTTTTGATAACTTCTGATAACTTTTTGGGACCTCTGATATTTCTCTTTCCACGCGGCATGCTGCAATGTTCGCAATATTCGGTCGGTACTGTTGGTGGCACTGGGTAGTAGGAATGGGCTATTTCCCATAATTGCTGCTGTCTATTTAGATTTTTAAAAGTTTATCATTTTGTTGGGGAATATTCTCTAGTATTTCTTGAACAATTTAATTTCAACTCATTAATGGTGGCTTCCGCCGTCGTTTTACGACCATAATAAACGAGAACTAAGTCGTTTATTATTTTAGAATTATATCAGGTATCAAATTGTGAAGCATTTCACGGCCCTACCTTTTTTTCTGATCTGACGTTAATTCTGTAATTCCGTGGAAGTGGAAAAAGGCAAATTGACTGAAACCGATGATTTCGTTCTTCTAGAAATACCCTTCGGTGAGAAGAGAAGCTGCTTGCTTTAGTGCAGTCTTAGTGGGATCAACTTTCTGTATTGTGCTAATACTACCCTTAGAGGGATCTTTGAGTGAGCCCCTTAATTATGCTCGACGCTACCAAGTTATTGGGATATTCGAATTGCACTAGGTAAGCGTTTTCTGGAATATTTTTTTTTCTATTGCTTGTGAAGCACGTGGACGCCATGATGCTAATGGCTCTTTTCCATTATTTCCAGAGGCTTTCGAGCTCATCTCACAAACCCGAGACCACCCGACTCTCTAGCCACCCTCTGTCAAAAGCGAGGTAATTATTGCTACAGTTTGTGTCTAATTTAACGATTTAATTGCCTTATCTGTGTTAACCTTTTTTTTGTACATTGACCACCATTTGCATGGCATTCCATGAGTTATCTTATCTATTCCCTTTTATCATATCTGAATTTTTATTTTATTGTGACTTTAATTTTGATCATATGGGGAAGTTTATATTTTCTTTTAGGGGTGATTCATGCCTATGTCTTTTTTTATAAATTCAAGTTGTTTGTACCTTCTGTATTTCTTTTATTTGCAAATCCATTCATAATTTTGCACTATAGATTGTGCCTTAAAAGAGCCAAGTTTCGTTAAATCATTTATTTCTCTTGCCGATTAATAATTGTTTCTAATATTTAAATATAAATCAAGCATTGACAGCCAAGCTTTAAGATAGTTTTCAATAATTTTATTCTTTTTTTATTCATTTATCGGGTCAATTGATTTAATTATTGTGGCCGTATATCACTACATATTATTATTGCTACATTTATAAGTGGTCCAGCTACTAGCGCACGCATACATATATGTGATAAGCTTAGGTAAACCGAAGTGATCACATCACAGTGTTTAGAGCTTTTAGGTATAAGGCATACAGTACCAAGTTAACAACAGAATTGGTCTCCGTACAATCTTCATATTGTACCACTGTTATCAATTACTTTAATAGTCATTTGACATTCCTTTGCGTTTAAATTGCCAAAAATTGGCTGTTGAAAAAAACCTAGAAGCCAATAAATTGATCCGTTGAGTTTCTTTGTTTGATAAGTTTCTTTGTTTGATAAGCGTGCCTAACAACCCCGTACAACACCAGCGAAGCTATTCCAGTTTAGTTGGGAAGAACTGGTGGCGCTCTACGACTCCACTCCTGGAGCCGGGCATTGCAAACACGACTCTCCTGTGTTAGGCTTGCTTTTAATCAAAATCTTCACTTTCTTACTAACTTTATAATAAGAAAAACGTGTTGCACAACACCCGTATATGTATGAAACTATGATCATCCCTGTATGTACATTAGTGATGGCACATAACAAAGTACCGACTTTTGCAATCTATTGGTCTAATAGCGAACCCTTTGCTATCGTATTATAAAAAGGGCAATTGGACGAGATGACGCATGCTTCTGTCGTCCAAACTGTTTTTTACTAACCCTAAGAAACCTGATGATTGCTCCAAGACATATTACGTTGATGAAAATGAGATTCCAAAAAGCAAGAACTGAAAGTTCTCACCAATCAATAAATGAACCATGGTAAAATTCAGAGGCCATTCCTCCTTGAAATAATACATGCCGTTAATGAAGAAGAATCAAAATATGGCAAAGATGCGATTCAGTATATATGATTTTAGCATTTACTGTGGAAAAGAAGAAAGAATAAAGTTTGTGTTTTAATCATCGAACTAACGAATACCCTGAGTTTTTTTGTGTTGGAATCTACATGTGTAACAACAACGCCACTTTTCTTCGATGTTCAAGGCTATCAAGGTCTTTAGCCAACTCTGGGTCATCCACAAAGCAGACTGCTCTCTTCCGTATGGAGTCTAATATCTTGAGCAAGATCCCACACATTGGAACAGTATTTCAGATATGGTCTTATCTGGGCCCTATAGAGCAGTAAGAGTTGATGAGATGTATACAACTTTCTTGTTCTATAGAGTGCTCCTAGCTTTTGTGTTGCTGCCTTGGCGATTTTGGCGACGTAATAACGAAAGGACATATGGTTTTCTACGTTGATGCCCAGCAAACTTATGGATGAGGCAAACTCACTGTTTGTCCTGTCATTGATAAGTCAGGTCCTGCGGTGTTTGCTTTTTTTTAGAAGACAGCTGCTTAAGTCTTTCCTGCGTTAAAATGGACATTGTTTTCCTCACCCCATTCCACGAAGGCGTTCATATCCCCATTGATGGTAGCAATCGGACTTTTTTCGCTCGCGTTGGGTAATCTGGTGATGAGTGGTAATATTTCCTTGAGTAGGCGCGAAGTGCAACAAGTATCGACCTACAAATATCTTGGACATGAAATTCGTGTGGGTCGAGACAACCAAACTGTTGAGTTTCAAAGAAGAATAGGACCTACCTGGGCAGCTTTTGGAAACCTAAAGGAGGTATTCAAGTCCGACATCCCGGTATGTTTAAAGTGAAAAGTGTTCAATCAGTGTGTCCCACCTGTTATGACATACGGAGCGGAAACACTTATTCTGACAAGAAAATCCCTCAATAAATTAGAAGTGAAACAACGAGCCATGGAGAGAGCCATTTTGGGCATTTCTATAAGAGATAGAATCCAGAACAAAGAAATAAGAAGAAGAACAGGTGTAGCGGATGTCGCCAGGAGAATAACAACATTAAAATGGAATTGGGCAGGACACACTGCAAGAATAACTGACGACAGATGGACCAAGAAAATCCTTGAATGGAGGCCGAGACATGAGGCTTACCGAAATAGAGCACGACCACCAGCGAGATGGACTGATGTTATAAAGCGCATCAAGCACAACTGGATGCAGGCGGCGCAGTGCAGGGAGGAGTGGCACAGATTACGGGAGGCCTATGTTCAGCAGTGGACGCGACAAGGCTGATTGATGATGATGATGATGATGTTGGGAACGAGCAGCGGTCATTGGAATCCGCGACATAAATGAGGTTATAGGAGCGCTGTCATCTGCAAAGCCATAAATAGAATTGTCTGTCCTGTCTAAGAGATCGTTGATATAAAGCAGGATCAGTATGGGAGATAATATACACCCTTGAGGAACTCCGTCATTGATTTTAAATTCCTCCACGAGATGTCCATCAATACCAACTAGGATGCTTCGATCCCTTAAAAAATTGGAAAGCCATAGAAGCAGTGCTGGTGGTAGTCCGTATGCTTTCAATTTGCTTAACAATCCGTCATGCTACATCCTATCAAATGCTTTGGATATGTCGAGAGCCACTGCACGAGATTCGTCGTAGCTCTCGTAACTAGAAGAAGGCTAAAGAATGGAGCAAAAATTCACTACTTTGTCCCAGTGCAATAATTTTTTACAATAAAAACATGGGAGGTGTTGATCTAGTAGATCAAAAAAATCTGCACAATGGTGGAAGAAAGTATTCTTCAGATTACTCATGGTAACGCTAATAAATTAATGGATATTTATTTGTGACGTTAAGAGCAAAAAAATCCACTAACACAATACTTTATTTCTCTAGCTGAACAATTGATTTCCTTGGAAAGGACAAAAGCGACAATCAAACGTCGTGCTAACGGTCGAGCTGGCAGAATCACTAAAAGACGAAATATAATGGTAAATGTTGGGTATCATCTTCCAACTCAGGCACCAAGAAGATAAAGGTGTTGACCATATTCGGCACAAAGATCCCTACAACGACCATTTGCGTGCTTATGATTTGCCTTTATGGAAAAAATGTTTCATGCCATTGCATACATATTTATTTTTGTTTTGTAAAGTTTAGATAGAAGTTTTTAATATTTTATCGTTCTACTTAAGGATTTCGTTCGATATTTTACGGTAGAGGAGCTAGAAAAGGTCACCTTGATAATTGTCTAGCTCCACAATATCGTTTTTTCCGAAATATGAAATCTTAAAAAATATATGCCAGAGACGTTCCAAAGAATGGCAATTATCACATCATATGCACCTATAACATTACAATCAGCATTTAGCATTAGATTTTGAGTTTTGATTGCCGAGCAATTTAAACCTAATTAGTTGGGTGGCAGCTCATGACAGTACGTTATAGAAGACCGGAGCTAAGTGCACCATGACGTCACACAATACCTATAATTCCTTACCGGCCGAAATTCATAGTTTTATCGTTTTATGCTCTGTTTAAGCAATTTTATACAAGATTTTATTAAAGAAAGGCTATGTATGCATCGCTGATAAAATGGACCTTTGTTTTCGTTATTTTAGGCGGCAATATATAATATATTGGGTCTAGAAAAATTTTGAAGAATAGAAGCGGGTAATGAATGATTATCGCAGCATTTCTATCATCAAAAATAGTAGTATACATTACATTTCTCGCTTAAGTTGTCTGGCAGCTTAATCCACATTCGGTACGTTGGTAACAGGCTTTAAGTCATGATGAACTGCCTCGTTAATTGCGTTATAAAGCAATAAAACAACCCGAGCTCATTGAACAAATGCATCATCCGAGCTTCAAGCAGTTTTATGGGGCCTAATAGGTTTTCCTTTGCGTAATACCCGAAGATTTATCTTCGTTAAAAAGCGGATATTTGCGCTGTAATTGGTTAAACATTCGCCAATAAATTGTTACCTCATTTAAGTATATCGGAATTGTAACGTAAATTATTCTTCAGTCAAAACAGGACAATCATTTTAAATAATTAAATAGAAATGTAAGCTAATTTTTTTTAAATAGAATGTAGAAGGCATATGGTAACAGGGCCGTATTTAAGCATAGGCTAGCATAGGCTACCAAAGGGTACTACTGTCCAGGGAAAAATTTAAAATGATTCTAGATGATCTCAGTTAATGTAGTGTTTGAGTGTTTGACTAGCCTGAGGAGAATATCTCCCACAGTGTGCCAGCCGGAAGTTTCGCGAAAGTGACAGAAAACACGGAGAGCATACGGGAGCAAGTGAAACAATTCTAGAAAGCCTTGGTGTCACATATAAAGAAGGCGCGTCATTTTCTGCATAGTGCCCATAGTGGTTCAAGAATTCAAGATAGTTTCTACATAAAAAGTAAATTATTTATGATAAATAATAACTAACTGGAAAACGAGGCCAGGGATATTGAATGGGACAGAATTGGTCTTTCGGAAGTCAGAAGAAAGGAGGAGGGCCTGCTTGCGTTGTAATCTGGAAATGCCTTATTCTATAAAGGCCTAATATATACACAGTCAAAGGGGAGTAGGCTTTCTAATTAAAAAATCACTAATCCCAAAAATTGAAACTACAATGGGAATATCAGAAAGAGTAACACATATTACCCTTAAAATAAATGAAAAACATAAGTTAAAACTAATACAAGTATACTTACCCACATCCACCTATTCAGACGAAGACACAGCGCTAATATACGAAAACATAAGATTGGCAAGAGAACAGAACAAATGTAAATACGAAATAGTTATGGGAGACTTTAACGCCATATTGGGAAAACAAGGAGAGGCCAAGGAAGAATATATAGGAAAATATGGATTTGACACTAGAAATCAAAGAGGTACAGTCGGACTTGCCGCTGATGCAGTTCGACGGCTGAGCGACAGAGGGGAAAAACCCTACAAAAACAGGTGGCGGCGAAGGCCGTCAATAGCAGTAGTTTTGTTTTCAACTGTTTTGATAGGGGCTGAGTGAAATCAAATTTTTTTATCGCATTCTTTTCGAAACTTATGTCCCATGCTGTTGACTTTAATATGATGACAAACTTTATATCAGAACAAAGATTGTATGCCACAAGCACCTTCTTTAACAAAAAACACCAAATAAAATGAACCTGGGTAAGCCCAAACGGAGCGACAAAGAACGAAATAGACTACATACTTTCTTCTTCCAAAACAATAATTCAAGACGTAACAGTTCTGAACTTGTTCAATACAGTGAGTGAACATAGATTGGTGAGAGCCAAAATGATCCTGGAAAAAACAAGCTTCAGGGAATACGGAAGAACCAACCAAAAAATAGTAGACACGGAAATGCTCCATCAAAACAGGGAAACACACAAGGGAAAACTACAGAGCCACATAAACAACATAATGACAACACACGACATCAACCAAGTAGCATCCGACATAACAGGGGCAATGAGGAAAGTAGCAAATGAAGTAGCGGAAAGAAAGCCAAGAAAAACAAACAAAATATCTTGCGAAACCAAACTAAAGATAGAAGAAAGAAGAACTCTGTATAAAAATGATTTATACGCAACGGAACAATACCAAAATGTCAGAAGAGAGGCAAGGTGAATGATAAGAAAGGATAGGGAAGAGAACTATAGAATAATGGCAGAGAAGGTGATTGAAGAAAACAAAAACCTTAAATGCCCAAGGAAGAAGCAAGGAAAACACCAAATAATAGCTCTGAAGGACGATAACAATGTGGAAACAAGAAACAGAGACAAAATTAAAGAAATAGCCCATAAGTTCTATCAAGACCTTTACTCACCAAGAACAGAAAGACCACCAGTAAACCAAAACAAAGGAAAAGTGGTCAACGTTGGCTCTGAAGAGATACCAGAAATAAACGAGGAAGAAATTATACATGCTATAAGCTCAATGAAGAAAAACAAGCCACCAGGAGGAGATGATGTAATCGCGGAAATGCTCAAGGAGGCACAAGAAATTGTCATACCGCAGCTAAAGCACCTTTTCAATCTCTGTATAGAACAACAAACAATACCCACGAATTGGAATGAGGCAATAATAGATATATTATTTAAAAAAGGAGATCGAACAATGCTAGAAAGCTATAAAGCCATTCGCTTGCTGTCTCAGATGTATAAGCTTTTTACCCGAATCATAACCAACAGAATTACAAATAAGCTGGATGCCTACCAACCGGTAGAACAAGCCGCATTCCGCAAAGGATATAGCACTAATGACCACTTACTTACAGTAAAGATCTTAATAGAAAAGTCGACCGAATATAACTTTCCAATACACACGGCATTCGTGGACTACGAGAAGGCATTCGACTCCGTAGAACATTGGGCAATATCTGAAGAACTAGACAAAGCGTGAATAGACCATCCGTACAAGAACCTTCTTAAAAATATGGGACTGGACATAAGTGGAGCCAAAATATCATACTTAAGATTTGCAGACGATATTGTTCTATTCGCCGACAACACAATGGATCTTGAAAGAATGCTCTCCGAACTAGAAAGAGAATCTTCAAAAATCGGTCTAAAAATGAA
>MU183622.1:258277-298080 GCA_016904865.1 Pissodes strobi | reverse complement strand
TCTAATGTTATATACAAGGCAAGTGTGGGAGACGTAAAGCCGCCACAAGCCATAAAGGTTTAGGTGGCTAATTAACTGTATAATTTACCACAAGTAAAGTAGTGGACTGTATTAAGATAGGGTGGTGGGGGTTTTTACATAGAGATATGAATAGAAACCAGGTAGGTATGTTAACGTACTTTAATAATGCAATTATGCATTTGCAATTATATAATATATACAATTTATACACTAATTTCACGCATTCATTCATTCATTCACATAGAAAATAAATATACAAAAGGTTTCTTAATTATTAATATCTACTAAAAAGTCTTGATCTGTTAATTAAAAAGGAAACTTTTGTCTTTAAAATTCCAACTTTCCTTTCACTCTACAAAATACCTTGATATTCTATTTTCTCTCCTGTTATCGTACCCAGGGGTAGCCTATTAGACTTCACATATTGGATTCATGTATTTGCTTTGCTGGGATTGGATTCATGTATTTGCTTTGCTGGGATTGAACTGCCAGTTTGCAGGCGCCATTTTACTGATTTTCTTCAACTACAAGGGAAAAGAGACGCTACGTCGTTTCTGGCTTTGAGGAATTGGGTTAAACTGCCCAAAAGAGGTCTTTGTCCAATCTTGGATAAAGATAACTGAGGTGCACTAGATATTCTCTAATATCTGTGCATACAAACGGAGAAAAATAACCTAAAAGGGTGTGACCTTTTGGCGCGAAGAGGAGAACGAGAACTTTTGCTCTTGCTCGAGTGAACGTTGTAACTGCACTAATAAGATTAATTTCCTCTTCTATCTACCGCCTGGCGCGGGGGGGGAGGGGGGGGGGGGGTAGGGCAAAATGCCGAATTCATTTGAGATTGAAAGGGTAGAATAGAAACTGTTTTCTTTCTTTATTAGACTCATTATTGTGTACACAATGCTGACGGAGATAAAAATATATTGAATTGAAAACGATTAAGAACGATTTCCTTTACGAGTGAAAAGTTGCTATGTCATTTCGCTTTATTCGAATCATAGCATATGACGGACTCTATCATACCGACAAAACCAGGTTCGGACTAAGGGGTCCTAATGAAGAACTGAAATATACTGATTTAAATGCACAAATTCCTGTTTGCCTGGGGTTAACTAAATATATTTTGAGTTTAAGTACGGTTCATTCATACTACATACATACAGAGTGTTATCACCAATCTATCCGGTGAAAAATGACAAGTTAATCCACTTGTTGGGGTGTTTCCCCAACAGTAGTGATACTTATGGATCGGTAATTTTACATGACGCAAACCATGTTTAGACTATGATTAGAAAATGTATCTTAAGTTGCCTCTATTCTCCCTTATCGTGTTTATTTCGCGAATGGCATCATCGTGATTGCAACATTAGAGCAGACGCTTGAGCTCAAAGTTATCGAACAGAAATCCATGATACTGGTGTGCTAGAGGATGTTCTACGATAGGACAGAAAAATAAATGGAAGCTCGTCCAAGCTCTGCAGGATGCTGAAACCAGAACTTTGAATCGCAAACGCTAGTATTCAAGCTCGACCGCGACCTCAACATTGTTCAGTAAAACTTTTTAAAATACCTAAATATGTTAAGTGCTCCAATTCGGTTTAAACTGAACTTTTCCATTTGATCTCTCAAACTTTTTAAAGAGTCATCATCGAGAGTTGCACTTTTGCGTGCAAATCTTTCCTGCTATGAAGCGGCTTATTATTTTTACTCCCGAAACAAACTTTTTCCGAGATTCTACGTTGTAATGTAAGCACTTAATTAAATTTCCCAACAAACATCTCGTAAAACTTGGGAAACTTGTTCAATTACTTCCCATAATACTTAATAATACGGAAGACACTTCAATGTATAAGTTACAAGTCGGGAAATAAGGCGCTCGACGCCACAACAGACGTTAAGCTTGTAACGTCGGCTTGCAATTTGTGTCTGGAAGAGATGCCGAAAGTTATTGCTGGCACGATAGTGAACTGTTTTGTTCGGAGTATCAGGGAGCTTAGTACAGAGGAAGCGCACCGAAAATTGAAACATAATATACTTGCACTGAAAACACAAATGCTTTAAATTAAGTTAAAACGACGGGACGTTCATATAATGTCACCATTACGTTGGATATGGCTTACCTCATGTTACTTTATCATAATTAGTATTATGTAGCGCGTGATATATGTATTTATCTCAACTCTTCAGGCAGATGGGGCTAATTATTAATGAAACTCTTTTTCTCAGGCTTCCATTGGTAGATTGGGCTGCGTCTTCATGGATTTGTCATATTTGTTTATTACCTGAAACTTACATAATCATAGAAATGATATGGATCGCTTGATGGGACATAAAAGAACTCGATGTTACTATATTCCGAAACATTTAAAAGCGTATTTCGTTGAACACATCGAGTCGAATTCCCGAAAATAATTTCTTTTCAGACGTTACCTATACGCGTCCTGTATTTTAAATCGACGCTTCTAAAGGGGGGACAGTGTCTTGTCAATATATTTCCTCTATACATATGTCGGCACGCAGAGCTCCGCACTGCGCTCTTTCCCCATTTAGTATTCCCATCAGCGAGGCACCCTGGGCGTTTTCTTGCCGACCCCCATCGAAGACCCCCCGACTAGCTAGCTTTTTTGACGAGCTGTGCGTTTAATTGGATTTCTTTCTTTGTTCCAATCTCTCCCGTTTTTGAATTAACTCCATTGTCCAGGCCCACGTCTGTCTGTCTACTGTTGGAAGAGTTCGACGAATACTCGGTGCATCTCTGGAATTTTATACGTTGGCTTTGAATAGAGTTAAATAAGGGTTTCCCTAGCAACATTTTTATAAAGATCGTGTTTCAATGAAGGAACTAATTCAGTGGACTTTGAAGTATTTTTAATCATGTTATGTCCATCGTTAAAAAGAGTAGATATGTATTAATTCGGCCAGGAAGAAAATGACGAATTAAAATGCTATGATTCAAGTTGTTTTCAACACTTTCTATGCTATCGTTAATGAAAACATGTTTAACACCCGATTTATTAAACGACATTATCCGGATTTCTAATTTCTGTAGAAGCCTTATTAAATATCATAAATTGTTTTTAAATTCCTGCTGCTTTTAGATTTATGGTGATAGACTTTAGAGTTTACTATACCGGGTAGACTCTTTTTTCAGGGATTTTTATGCTTACATAATAATACGTTTTATTCTAAATATCTTAATTTGAAACATTAAATTTGCGACAGCTGTTAAGATATTCACTCATACATAAGCGTGTGTCATCAGATTTTATTATTGTTTGTGGTTGCAAAGGTGTTAAAGATAAGAAAGCTCTTGTCATTTATAAAATGCATTATAATCAGGGCCTTGGTATTCGTCACTAATTGGCTATTTTTCTGAAGATCAGCTCAGCAAATCTACTATACATCGAGTTTGCAGGAATTCAAAAGTCTAGACAAGAAGAGATACACACACAATCAGGTTCATCGAACTCGATAGCGGAGAAGTTAAAAATATGAGAAACGGTGACGTGTACTTGAGTAGCCGAAAAGTAAGTAGGAGTGTTGGAAAATCGAAAATACGCGCTCTAAAGTTGTTCATGAGTTAATAGGGAAAGATGAGAAGGGTGGAAACACATTTTATGAAGAAATTTACGAGAAAATGTCCCAACCTAAATCACCAAACGTTAACAATAGACTACAAGGTTCACTCTAAGTCCCGCCCCTAACATTTCCCTCCTTGCCCCGTCGCGGAACCTGATGAAATGCTGGTTAACCGCTCAGGCCTCGTGTCACGTTTCACCCCGTCTGGTCTAAAGTCTGTCGTCTCGCCTTTCTAAGCGCTACATCAAAAGTGCCGACTGAGAGTGGACCTTCTAGTCTCTTGTTAATGTTCGGTGCCTAAATGGAGAAACGTATCTAAGATTATTACTACTACTACTACTTACTACTCCATGGCGTTACAACCCTGGGTGGGTTTTAGCCGACTCGACGACCCTCTCCATTTTTTTCTGTCCATCCAGACGTCCTTCCAGTTATTAATGCCCATAGCCTCCAGGTCTTTTGTTATGTTATCTCGCCACCGAAGTCGAGGTCGTCCTAGCGGCCTTTTTCCAATTGGTGCCCCCGCCCATACAAGCCTCGATAATCTGTCGTCTGGAAATCTTCTCCCGTGGCCGGCCCATTGGAGTCTTTTGGATTTTATTTCCTTTATTATATTAGTGACTCCGAAAAGCTCTTCCAGTTCTTTGTTGGTTCTCCTCCTTCATGTTCCGGTCTCGCCATGGCGTGTCTGCCCTTATATTTTTCGGAGGACTCTTCTCTCCCATATGCGCAGTTGTTCTTCGTTTGCGACAGTCATCGTCCATGTCTCGCAGCCGTACATAACTACTGGTCTTATAGCCTGGTGAGTTCTGTAGAAGGGCGTAGAGACATCTGCTTCCCGCTCGTATTATGTTGTTTATTTCCTGGGATCCGATGTTGTCTTCAGTGATGGTTGTTCCGAGATACTTAAATTCTTTAACTCTTTCATAGTTGTGGTCTCCGATAGTTATGTTCTGACCAATTCTATCTCTGTTCTGGACCCTCCGGCTTGTGTACATATATTTGGTCTTATTTTCGTTGATTTGGAGCCCCATCTTCTCTGCCTCCTTCTCGAATCTAATGAAAGTTTCCCTCATCTTTATTCTGCTATTTCCTATCAGATCTACATCGTCTGCAAAGGCCAATAGTAGATTGGGACCTTCTCGACGGAATACTGAAGTTGGTGCCTCAATTCTCGCTCTCCTTATTATATGTTCCAGAGCTATATTGAAGAGTTGTGGTGAAAGTGCATCTTCCCGCTTTAGGCCATTGTTTACCTCGAATGGCTCTGAGTATTGTTGTCCTATCCTAACGTTTCACTGTGCTCCTTCCATACACATTCTTATCAGACTGACCAGTTTTTTGGGGAAGCCGAGTTCTTGCATTGCTGTTTACAGTTTCGTTCTACATAGAATATGTAGAACGAAACTGTAAACAGCAATGCAAATGCCTGTTTGAAGTCTATGCAAATTTGATGTAACTCTCGATCATATTCCCAGCATTTCTCCATTATCTGTCTGATGGTGAAAATCTGGTCGATAGTCGAACGTCCTGGTCTGAATCCACATTGATAGTCCCCAAGTATTTCTTCAGTATATGGTTTGGTTCTTTCTAGTAGGATATTCGAAAGAACTTTATAAGTTGTGTTGAGAAGCGGATTCCTCTATAGTTGGTACATTGCTTTTTGTCTCCTTTTTTGTGGATTCGTACAACAACCCCTTCCTTCCATTCCTCTGGTATTGTTTCATTTTGCCAGATGTTTTGTATCAGCATATGAATGGATCTATGTAGTGCTTCTCCTTCATGCTTTAGGCACTCGGCAGGGATGCCATCACCACCTGGAGCCTTATTATTTTTTTAGCTTTCTGATTGACTGTATTACTTCTTCGTATGAAGGGCATTGGTCTTCTATCTCGGCAGTCTGTACCTCTTTATTTGCGATGTTGTGCTAGATCCGTCGTTGAGCAGTTGTCTGAAGTACTTCCAGGTTTTTAGAATTTCCTTGTCGTTACTTATGAGTTCCCCGTTGTCTGTTTGTAGGAAATTTCCAGTTCTTGGTTGATACCCGGCTTTGACCTTTGCGACTCCTTGGAAGTATTGTGTTGTTTGTCTGTATGGCGGCTCTGTTCCAGTTCCCTAATTGTGTTTCTTTGATGCTCTCTTTTTTTCCTTCTCATTAATTTTCTTCTCGCTGTTCTTGTCCATTGAAATTTCCTTGTGTTGGTTGGATTTGGGTTTTGGAGGTTTTCCATTCTAATGATGTTTCTCTCATTTATCGCCTTCAAGCAGTCATCGTCAAACCATCTCTTTGTTTTCCTCTTCTTGGTTTCAAGTATTTCGTCTGATGTATTTGTCAATGTCGATGTTGTTATCTGACTCAGTGTTTCTTAGATTAGACTGGATAGTCCTTTGGAATTTTCCTTCTGTCTTCCTTTCCTATAATCTATCAATATTCCACATTGTTGTTGGTGTAATTTGGGGGTTCTTTTGAGACGCTCTTCTAGATCGTATCTTTGCTTTAACCAAAAAATGATCAGTGTCTCCATCAGCTCCTCTCAGGCTTCGTACGTCCAAGCAGTTGCTGCTTCTCCTGGCATTTATCGGCACCTGGTCTATCTGATGAGGGTTTTTTTGTGTATATTCTTATGTTCGAATGTGGTTGACTTTACTAGGAGGTTGTGGCATGTTGCAAAGTCAATCAGTCTTGTCATTATTGTTGCTGGTATCATGGAGACTATATTTTCCTATCGTTGGTCTGTATGTTACCTCCTTGCCAACCTTTGCGTTGAAATCGCCCAGGATGATTTGCAAATGCTGTTTCGGGAGTTTACTTGTGAGATCCTCTAGTTGTTCGTACAAGTTATCCTTTATTTGATCGTCCTTGTCCTCTGTGGGAGCATGTGCAATGAGGGAATAATTGTGCAGATTTCCCTTTAATCTTATGTAGCAGAGTCTTTCGTTGATAGCTTTGAATGATATGACTGACCCTGCCAGGCTTTCCTTGAATATGAAACCTGTGCCAAATTGGTGCTCTCTTTCGCTTCCGCTGAAGAAAATGATAGATTTGCTGGTTTTTGCAGTGCCACTACCAGTCCATGTAATTTCTTGTACAGCTGTGATGTCCATGTTTCTGAATTCCAGTTCTCTGGCCACCTGGGTTAAGCCTCCGGGCCGATATAAACTTAGCACATTCCATGTTCCAATATTCATTGTCATTTGTCGTCGCTTTT
This sequence comes from Pissodes strobi, assembly GCA_016904865.1. Lineage (NCBI taxonomy): Eukaryota > Metazoa > Arthropoda > Insecta > Coleoptera > Curculionidae > Pissodes > Pissodes strobi. The sequence continues at coordinate 291,271 of MU183622.1, read as the reverse complement.
TTCGTTTTGAAAAAATCAGTCCTTTTCCTTGTTTTCGTAACTATTTGTTTTTGCAAGAAAGGATAGTTAGCCCCTCGCTCAACCCTCCTCCTTTCTCATCCTGGACTTGGGACCAGGCAACGGCGGAGTTTAAGATTATTACGCGAACAAATAAATCCGCACATCCAAAGAGTTGCCAAATATAAGAACAGATTGGCTATGGTATGTCACGTGTGCAGCTTTTTAGATGAAGTTTTTCCAAACTGTCTTGGTGGACCAATTACGCTGCACAAGCTGTCGTGATTTGTTTGTTGTGAGATGTTTGTTCTCGTTCAGTTTTGAGTTTCCGTTTATCACTTACGTCCCCTTAGTACCCAGTCTAAACTGCTTCAGTAATTAGTTATTTATTTATTATCTTTAAAAAATGATCACAAAGGCCAAACCCATGGCGTGACAAACCCCAGTTTCTTAGAAACTTAATTTTTTAGCAGTTTTCTATTTTTTTCCATTTCATGGACTCATGTGATCTAGGCACTATTTAAACATAAAAGGAACCAATCCTTGGATTATCCTTTCTTTCAGAGATGTAGTGCCGCATCAGTTTAAAGCCCAACAATTTTTTGATCAACTTTTTTAAAGTCGTGATTATTTTCTCTGTATATCACTAATGCATTTATGACTGCTCAGTCCATAAGAGGCCACCTCCGTGAATTTCTGGACATGTTATATGATGCAGAGTGTTCATTCACTACATCTATTCCTGTTTTAGTAAAGCTGTGGAAGCCTATTATTTCGGGTAAAATTTTCTCCCCCGTAGTTTCATCATGGTACATGGTGGACATCAGCAGGAAGTTTTTATTTTTTGAAAGGCAAATAAAGATGGCTTCGGTTCTCTGTTCTGAACTGTCAAGAATTGCAATGCATCGTTTGTTCTTTCTCTCAGCGTGTCTTCTGACGTAAGCTTATGCTCTCAGTAATGTCATCAATAATTCATAACTAGTGTACCAGCTATTAAAATCTGGGAATGTCTATTGGAGAGTTGCTCCGATTCTAGGGCCTTCTGGCTGTTTCCTGGATATACTTCCAAGCTTAAAGCTTAGTAGAAACAGGTATCAACTAACGCTTGCACTTTGATCCCATACTTTGCAGACTTTTTGGGAATGTAATGTTTGGAACCACAGCTTGCACGAAAAGACTACAACTTCACATCTATCGTCACATATTGCAAAAGAGTGTAGGCCAATAAATGTTTGCAGAATTAACAGAAGCTACGCTATCTGTTTCATTCACAATATTATTGAATCGAAGAATTTAAAACGATAACACGCGCCATAAGTCCTTCAAATTCTGACTGACATGAAGTCCGATAAATGCTTGAATTTCAAATTCATTGGTTGCTTTCACCATGCATTTATTTTGATATAGGACAATGGTTTTTTTCTGAATTTTGACATTCCAGCACACCTTCTATTTGATTATTTGGCTACCGAAAAACAACTGCCTACAATCTAAAACACGTGTAGCACTTTTTGCATATTGTTTCACACCCGGCAAATGGGGATGATATTGTCTAATCTTGTTCGAAACAAGTTTGTTTCATTTCGATCCATCTTGTTTGAGATACATTTATCTGTTTCTTGGAGGCTCATCGATATTTTCATTTTCCTTCTCATTCTGAAGTTCTGTTTCTGACCTCTCTGTCTGAGTCTCCGTCTTAAACTTCATCTTCTATTGTGATATCCTGTTCCGAGTAGGTCTTGTGTTCGCTTTCAGAGATATCATCAGGATCGTCCTCGCTTCCTGACTGGATGGTGTCGACATCACTTTCAGGTCATAGAGCTTCGAGCTTTTTCTGTTCCTCGTCGTACGATATGATATTTTAGCTAAGAAAATTTAAACAATTGATTTTCCTCATTCAGATAAGTATTAATAACAACTTACAAACGCTAGTACATAGATGGGGTTTGACACACCTCAGAACATTTCAGTCGCGTGTAAGTATGGATCCGTTAGGTGTCGTTTAAGCGGACTACAATGATTTTTTCTTACATATAATTCCAGGAATACCTAACCTAATTTCTTAGAATATTTTCTAATTTGAGGCTATTCTTCGATTTTTAATGCGATTTCCTATGTCCACTCGGTATATTATGGGCTATTCTAAATATCCTCTTATTGACACAAGGGGAACTCCTGGGAACTCAGGGTGCATTTGCATTACGCGGTTCTTCAAGGATCTAATTAGAAAGATATCAGATGAGGAAACAGTTCATTATAGAGGGTTAGGTAGGAGGAAGCTGAGGATTTAGAAACAAGTGTTTTTTTTTTTTAATTTTGTGAGAATTTGTCAGCCTGCATCTGTCATCTTCGTACAGTTGAAACTTGCGTTATACGTACAATATTTTGTTCGAAACCATTTTTAGATAGTGTTTAGTCAGTAGTGATTGTGCACCAGATTGGAACTTGCCGTGTGCAAATTAGAGCACCGCGCTAAAAGCATTTTTCAAAATTATTTGCAAACGGAAAATAATCACTCAAAAGTTCTCCAACCTTCAGCACGCTCTATATTAAATGTCTATTTTTAGCGGGACGCCATTAATTTAAAAGCCAGGTAACACTCTCTTATAAACAAATGGCCAGCTGAACATTCTGACCAATCATTAATTATGTCCGCAGTCTCTGAGCAAGGGGTTTTTTTAGAACATCATGTTCCTTCAATCAACTAATTTGGCTAAATGTGTTTTATTTTAGCGAGCGTATTTTTATGTTTCTATTTCGTTGTAGATTCTAAGATACTTTTTCATTATCTTTTCATGTAAATAATTCGCTGGAACGTCGAACAACTTCTATAATAGAATAGTTGAAGTGTAAGCGAATAACGTACTATCAAGTTTTATTTTATTGCCCTGCCCTAAAACTTTCAAACTCTGCTTATATAAAATCTGAAAGTTTTGTTTATTCTTTGAAACTTGCATCGTAGGCTATATTTAGATTTCTATAAAATGGCTTAGGACGCCATTGGGTGTGTTTCCTTTGACCGTTATACAAAAGCTTTTATAATGCATTAATAAATATTTCTTCTTCACAACTGCAATGTATTTTGCTTTATTATCAGGCTTTAATCAATTAATTTGGCGAAATCTATGGTCTCTTTGCTTTTAGCGAAAATATGCTTCTGTGGCTTTGATATATTTTTCTCAAGATATCTAATTAATACCTCATATTTACAAAAGAGAGAGGTATCTTTTAATGATAAAACGTCGAACAACTTCTATAATAGACAACAGTTGAACTGGAAGCGATAAGCATCCTATAAAGCTTTCAAACCCTGTTTATGTAAAATCTAGAAATTCCTAGCGCGGTTTTGTTATTTTTGTTTATTACATCATGGGACATACCGGGTGAGGGGTTTAGTACACCCAAATATCGACTCCCATGTTTATTTTACGGTAAAATTTTATTTGATTTTTTTGAAGGTGTCAGTATGTCCATAAGATAGTTTCTATTATGAATCATTTTATATTAATGGTTCACTATCTTGGAATTTCTCGGTGCTTCCTGGATGGTGATGCCGGACCCTGGAATCTGTTCTATGATATTATTGGAAGATGTCCTGATTAAGTGGCTGAGTCTGATGCCAGTCGATCAAAAGCTCCAGAAATGTCAACTGTTTTGTCTCAATTTGGTGACGAACCTCAGTTACTCTAGTTTAGAAACTGAAAAAAGAAAGATAATGGTAGATTTCGCAAAAGTTACAAAAGCAAATATTAAAGTTATAGTCTTAGTTCTGCCAAGGCCATAGATGTCTTGAGGAGACGCTCTTTAGATATCGGAAACAAAATACATACGTATATGTTCAGGAATAACTAATTAGGATCACCTTTAACAAAATCATATAATATAAACGATATGTGGCTAATACTGGAAGAGAATCACTCCAACAGCCACATTAGAGGTCCTGCTTAACACGCCACTATTACACTTATATATTCAGGGCGAAGCAGACTGTTCAAAGGGCAGTTGGAAAGCGACCTCATTATGGGAATGCCAACAGCAGCAGCAGCATACTTCTCAAATAAAACTTTCAGGATAAATTTAATTGAAGAGATGCATGGAAAGAAGGACTTTCTACTAATGCAGACATCGCTTTCTATACAGACAGACGAACCCAAACTGATAAAGGTTCAGGTACCCGCGTATATGGAGTCAAGTGAAATAAAGAGCTTGGGCAAATATGCCAGAATATTCCAAGCGGCATTAAAAGCAATGAACTCAATGCCTGGTAACTGGAAACTGGTCTGGGACTACATAGAAGCACTAGCCTGGGTCCCAGCACATATAGGGTAGAAAGGCAACGAAGAGGCTGACTGATTAGTTCAAGTAGTAGCGAGAATTACCCTGATTGATCCAGAACCCTTCCGCGGTATAGCAAATCCTATGCGAAGCGCTAGCTTCAAATTATGGATGCAAACGAAATCTCAACAAGAGTGAAGCAGCGTGCCAGGAATGAGACAGCTAGAGAGTTTATCAAAGAAACCATGTCCAAGATTCACAGAACATCTAAGTCAGAGAAAAAATACAAATAGAATAATAATTGAATCTGTAGGCCCAACAAACATATGAGTACGATTGGACTGGCAGAAGAATCGCTATGCAGGTTCTGTCAGCAAACAAGAGGAAACAGCGGTACACATACTTGACCACTGGGAGGCTTGTCAAGTTCCTTACGCTGGGAGATAGATAGATAGATGTGTGGAGGAGGCGTCATCACTTTTATGTCACTGCGACCTGTAAGATCTATTGAAACCCTCCTTGTACTAAGAGTATTGTGTTCAACCGTGACTTCTTGATCAGAATCCAAAGTCTCGACAGTGGCTCCATGGTGTGGCTTAACGTTTCTAGATTGGTTGCTCCCGCAGTTCCTCCCCTTCCTGCCAGAACCTACACAGGGTTTCATCCGCCAGGCCTATCAAGCTCATATGTCTCTTTAGTCGGCAGTGTCCTGTAAGTAGTCCCACTATGACTCTTATTGACTTCCGATTATAACTTAACAAGTCTGCTGTTAATTTTGCCGAAGGTTTGCTGATGAAATCTTTGGCATGTCTATGTCCCAATTAAACCACCACCTTTGGGACGCTTCTTCTATCCCTTTTTGAATGGACGTCTTGGCTATGGGCCTTAAGACTCCGCAAAATGATTCTGGTCCTGTTAGTGGCTGGGACGAGCCTTCTCGGGCTAATTCGTCGCCTCCATGGTCTTCGTGTCCTGGCACCCACGCCAAGGTCACTTTTCTACTAACTTTGATGTTCCTATATTGGAAGATACTGCTGTGGTTGCTGCTTGGCTACCGGAGTAGATGTCTTGTTGCTCACCTTCCCCCTGATCATTTCCTCTATACAGAGGATAGCTGTAACTTCCGCCTGAATTACGCTGGGAGAAGAAAAGCCAAGAGCTTCCAGACATAAACAGGGATGTCTCGTGGAGAAGGCGGCTGAAAAATGAACCCTAAATGAAATGAAAAGGTAGCAGTGTGGAGGCTAATAGCCCATATATTTCTAAACAATTTTAATATAGTCTACTGGAAGAAGATAGAGCCTCCTGCACTTGTCGAATACTTCAACTATTATTCACTTTTCTAAATTGCTTTCCTTAACACCATATAGGCAAAGACAGTCGATTCTATTAGTCAAAGACAGTCGATTCTATTAGTCAAATTGCCTAACTAACATTAGAAATCGATTAACCGACACTTCTCTAGGAATAAGGTCTTTTTTCCTTCTTCGCGAAGCCTCGAGGACATGTTAAAGGCTATTTTATCAGCCCGATAGACAAACCATGCCCCATTGATGCAAGGTACAATAGGTATAGGCGAAAGATAATAGGTTTATGATGTCAGAGCCAATGCTTGTCTATTTAATACCATGAGCATCAATTTTATCAGATACGATTACGATTAACTAAGGTTAGATTGACTACATTAAACATCCAAGTGTAACGCCATGTACAAACTGGAAGCTTAATTTAATTATTCTTCCCTACACAATATTATACATGTAACTAAGAGATATATAAGCAGAAGGTGAAAAACAAAAACAAAAAAGGCTGGTACTTTCTCAACATACGGATGTATGCTGTTGTGGCCAGAAAGTTCCAGATCAAAGTGGGGTATCTCAAAAATTGCATTCGCCCACAACACACATAGTACCAATTTCCGACGCGAAGGTGTCTTTTCGCTGATTCAAATCATGCAAACTTGCCTATTCAGATTGACATATTAAAATAATTTTTTCTACTGCTGTGTTTGTATCATAATAATCATAATATAAATATTTGTTCAAAGATAACTAAACAATTCTCAAATAATGTATTTAAAGGGAAAAATTGTATTAGACGAGCTATTATTTGTGTATAAAACTAAAAAAATAGCAGCACGATTGAAATTCGATAGTACAGGGTAATTTTTTATGTTTTCCCACCCCCTTTAACTTTTTGTGCCACTGTGTAGAAAAAAAAATGTAAATAGGAAAGTTATAGTGCTTGAGAAGTAGTTCTCAGAAATTTTTTTTTTGTCTATACAGGGTGTTGCAAAAAATGTGAATAACAAAAAAGATATTTTTTTAAATGGAACACCCTATATATTTCTCCTCAGGACGAAAGATCTTTGTTCTCCGATTACAAAAATATATAATTTGTCTACATTTGCTTAAGCCATTTCTGAGCTATTTAACTGTAAAAGTTGATTTAAATAATATAAATCATTGTTTTAATGATTTTTTATTATTATATACAAATTCGTATCTTAACATATTTGATAATAAAAACTTCAGTATTTCAATTATTGTTGAATATGCCCACTATTGATACAATCTCGGAAGTCGCTTTCTAATTTATTTGTTGCATGGATAATAAAAATTGGATTGTTCTGGTTAAGGTCGTTTATATAGTATACAATCCTCACCCTGAGCTCTTCAATAATGGAACTTCTCTGAGCATAAACTTTGTTTTTAAAAATCCCCAGAAAAACGCATTTAAGGGCGTTAGATCTGGGCTGTTCGGTGGCCAGTGGACGGTTCCCCGCCTATTATTTGAGCAGATTGGTGAACTGGAAGCATACCAAGAGAATCTCTGTTTCCTGATTTAAAAATTGTAAATATCTTTAGGGAACCTTCATAAAAAATAGAGCCAATAATTTGACATAATAGCTGTTTTTGTTACTGTCATTCACGGCTATTTTCATATTTCTCTTAATGGCGAGCAAGGCTATCGACGTACCGATTGGTTTGAATTCATGCTTTGTCAACTTTTAAAGGCAAATAGCTCGGAAATGGCTTAAGCAAATGTAGACAAATTATATATTTTTGTAATCGGAGAATAAAGATCTTTCGTCCTGAGGAGAATTTAAAAAAATATATATTTTTTGTTTTTCGCACTTTTTGCAACACTCTGTATAGACAAAAATATGTTTTCTGAGAACTACTTCTCCAGCACTATAACTTTTATATTTACATCTTTTTTCTAAACAGTGGCACAAAAAAGTTAAGGGGGGGGGAGGGTGGGAAAATATAAAAAATGACCCTGTGCAACGGGTACCGTAATCATATCGAGCCATTACAGTGTTCGACATTTTGTATCTCTGTAACCTGGAATATTCGATACTGTTGATACCGGTTCGGTTCGGAAAGTAAGTTGAAACTAGGGGTAAGATTAATCGGTATTATTTCTAGGAATAAGTGAATTCGGATCAAAAATCATGTTAGAAAATTGTTAGAATTATTGTAAACATTTTCTAACAAGCCAATTAAAAATTATTTAGAAAAACTATTCGTAAAATAGTTAACAAATGAATAATGTTCCAATGAAATCATCAGCAACTATTACGTAATTGTCATCACGAAAGCTGCATTGTTCTTGATAGTTTAAGGCAGAAATAGTTCCGGGATGCATATTTACACATCCTACTGTACGGTTTTAAGGAGAATATAATTCTGTTCAAAATTACTTACAAGTATCGAATGTGATTTTGCACATTGCACGGATAATAACCGTACTGTTTCAAGAACATATATTTTAAAAATTTTCTCTGGACCCTCTCTATTGATTTCGGCCAGACTTCATAATGGGGCGACCATATTATACTTCCATATTCCAGTCTAGGTAATACCAGATTGTCAAACAGCCGAAGGCAAACATCCACACTGAACCGTTTGGCGGATCTGACGACGAACCCCATCACCCTATCAGCATCATAATCTTTTCAACAATGTGAAAATAACTCCTAGGTCCTTATGACTAGAAGTCTGTTCTAAAACTGTTCCATTAATGCTATATCTACTAATAATTGGATTCTTATTTAGGGAAAACGTCATTGTGGTGCATTTTTTACCGTTTAAAATAAAGCCATTGCCAGCACACCATTCGACAACACCATTCAAATCATGTTGCAAGAAATCACAATCATCCTCTGTCAAGATTTCCAAAAATAACTTGAAGTCTTCAGCAGATGACAAAGTCCGAGTGTATCTCGCAACCTGACACAGTCCATTAATTGCAATCAGAAACAAAAGAGGTCCCAAGTTAGAACACTGTGGAACCCCTGATGTACTACCATATACACAGGACTTTGCTCCTTTTATCTCAACATACTGTTGCCTCTCAGTAAGGTAGGATCTTATTAAATTAACTAAGTTTTCTGATACATGCATTCTGCTCATTGATTGAATAACAATACTATGCTTCACCTTATCAAAGGCTTTCTCCATATCTGTAAAAATTACGTCAACTTGCCGTTTGTTATTAAATGATTCATGCAAATATTGACAAAAAGTAATTAAATTCGTTATAGTGGATCTCTGTGGAAGAAAGCCGTGTTGATATTGCGAAACATGAAATTTTACCTCTTCATAAGTCCTATTGAAGACGAAAGACGACTATTTCAAAAACCTTAGATACAGCGCTCATAATAGAAATAGGCCGGTAGTTAGTAATCTCATATCTGTTGCCCCCCTTAAATATTGGAACGACTTTACTTATTCGCCAGGCAGTTGGGTAAGTAGAAGTTTGAAGACTTAGATTAAAGAGAAACGCTAATGGGTGCAGCAGCGAATCACGGCAACCTTTAAGTATATAGCCCGGAAAGCCATCCGGTCCTATGGCCCTGTTTCCCTTCAACTTTTTTATCGCTTTACGAATCTCATGCTTAGTTATAGGTACGTCACAAAAGTGATTGTTACACTCACGCTCACAACAGTCCAGACCTTCAACCACACAAAACACAGAGCTAAAATAAAGCGCAAACCCATCTGCTATACCTTTAGCACCCGAATAGGAGACATTATCATAACTGACTTCTGATGGAATATCTGTGTTATTTTTGTGTTGCTTAATGTACGACCAGAAATACTTTGGATTGTCATGCAAGCCAATCTCTACTCTTGCTATATACTCGTTATAGGCAAATTTAATTTTAGCTCTAATTAGGCGCCTCATATGTTTGTACTTGTTTAGCCAGTAATCAGATCGAGTATGTTTATATTTCCCGAAACACTTCTCTTTTTTCCGCAGTTGTACTATAATGTCTCTATTGTACCAAACAGGAAACATTCTCCCGACCCGTGTAGACAAAGGAACACACTGAATAAATATATCATGAAATATAGCATAAAACTTGGCTAGCGCGCCATCAATATTATCATACTCATAAAGAACCCCCCATTGCTGGATCATATCATACATCAGAAGATAATTTGCCTTTTTAAACTTAAATTTGCCGTTTGTGATTGGCTCACATTCTTCATGTTCACATCCACACTTAAAAATTGCTAACAAAGCAGGATGATGCATATCAATAGGTAGCAATGGGTCTTCATCAATTTCCACCTCACAGCTCTCTAAAACGGTGCTAACAATTATCAAATCCAAAAGGACAGTGTTGACATTTCGTACACTGTTAATCTGCATAAAGCTAGTGAATGGTAAGAAACTCTTGAAATCAAGAACATGTTCATTATGGACGTCATACACAAAGTCGCGCAAATTAAAATCACCTAAAATTATACAATCACAATTTAAAAAAATAGTTTCAATACAATAATAATTATAAAATTTTCTATACAAATCCTTGCCACTACCTGGCACAAAGTAAATGACTATTACATACACATATTTCTTATGGCCCAGGCATAATTTAACACAGATTGCTTCAAGGGTATCAGCAAAACTCCACTTCCCTGTTTTTTTTTCCAGTCAATTCAAAGTTTCTGTCCTTTCTGAAAATTTCAGTCAGAGCAATTATATCACTATCATTATTCAATATATTACATTTTAAAACTTAAGCTTAGTCTACAATTTTGATAGTAAATCTGTATCTTATTTAAGTTATTTAAGTTACCTCCAGTGTGCCGTTTGCTAGTGGAAAATTTGGATTGGTTATATCACGGGCTATATTTATGTCAGCACACACATCACTCCTATCACCGCCTAAACAATCAATATTATCACCAACCAATGCATCGCCGGGCTCAGACTCAGACTCCCTACCATCAACAATTAAAACAGCATCCACCTCAGACTCGGGCACAACTCTAAGGTCTCTCCGCTCCCAGGAAAAGGTTCAGTTAGACCCGATGTTTTAATATGAATTAAATTTTTGTTCTTGTTTGTCATGTGTGTTGCATTAAGAATGCACTGAACTAACAGAGAGACCCTATAGTTGTTTAGTCCATTACACATTTTATCACAAATATCTAAATATAAGACACTATTTTCAGTAAACTTATTGACATAATCCAAAACTGTTCAAACTTTCTTTTTAAATATCTTACGAGTATTGACTGACTCGTGTTTATTACAGGAGAAGACAAAAACATTACATTACTATGACAACATTCCCCAAGCTTAAAGTTAATGTGTCGCATTCGAGGATATTTGCCAGTTGCCAGATCATTAGATCCACATGCCCCTATCACAAAATCATTGCTTGTGAAACCCCTTACAGACTCGCCAATGTCATCGATAATATTATGCTTGTAAGTCGCATTAGGTTTAACAACTGCTTGGACTCTGACTCCAAAAACCAAAAATCCTCCGCAACGGCCTGTCAAGGTTTTTGATCGTTTGATCGCCTAAGATAAGAATGTTTCTAATACCTTTCACATTTGTCAAACAGGAGATATCATCGCCATCCCGCATAGTGGGCCGTAATGACACCGTTCGAGCAATTGCAATTTTTTGAGATTCTTGTTCTTGAAATTCATCCTTCAGTTTTGTTATTTCATTAAGATAGGCTTGGTTATCACCCTGAAGAGTTTTGATTGCAGTTATCATGTTTTTGTTTAGATGATTCAAGTCATTGATCTCTATTTGAAGGTTGTTAATTTTATTGGCATAGGCTGTTATTAATTCCTCCAGGCACTTCTTTCGATTTGTAATCTCATCCTCCAGTGACAGCAACTCAGGTACATCTAGAGTGTCCGATTGCACCATTGCCTCCCTGCACGAACCGATGAAGGTCTGGGTAGCTGAACAACATATACCGGTGCTATTTGAAACCAAAGTCTGAGTTGAAACAGTGTGCGTCCTCGCTGTTGTTTGAGTTTCACAACTTACAAAGGTTCTCTTCTTATAGCTTTTAATTATGTCATCCCTTTGTTTTAGCTGGGATCGCAGGTCTGATATTTCGGCCTGCTATACTTCGATGTCTCCCTGAAACCTAAACTCCATCTCAGCTGCGTCACCCTCAAAGATGGTCGAGCTTCGCTTAAAGCGCACAATGTAATTGTCTTTCTGCTTCAACTCTGCCTGTAGATGCTGCACAAGGCACAAAAAGGATTGAATCTGATATTCTCCCTCACCAGTTCTTGCAGCCAAATCTCTGCAATCCGCTGAACAATATATCATATTATTGTTTAGAATTTCATAATATTTCCTTCTTTTCACACAGCTCGGATGGAAGACATTACTACAGACCACACATATCCAGTTATTATTGGATTTATTCCTGCAGCATTTAAAAACCTCTGCCATGACGAATGCAGGCGCTACTCCACAGAAACTGTTGCGTGTTAATAAAAAAGTTAGCCTCCAATCACGGCAAAATCACAATAATTGTACTAAATAAAGTACATTCAGAATTAATGCGACACGCCTCGAATCGAACGATTCAACTAAACTCTAGACAATCTAAGGCACAAAAAAGGAGATTCCAACGAGGAACGTAAACAATTTGGAAACACTTCAAATTCTGATAACGGAATTAGCCATTATTAATAGGATCAGTTAAATGTTTTAGTGATTATTGACCAAAGATTCGTCTTGGTAGACTTAATTTCAACACAGTTGAAAACACCCTTGATGAACAGTGTGTAGATGCACCATCCACAATTTAAACACAATTAAAAACACTTTAAACTATAACTTTTCGAGGACGAACTCATTTATATAATTTGTAGTTCTAAAAAGAACCGATATTTTTGAATTACGCTCTGAAAAAAGAGCTACGACGTTTCAGATTTCCAAGTCTTCATCAATCAGTTCAAAACAGCCGTCCAAGTGGTTATATGGCTTCTTCCCGAGTTTCTTCCATTAGGTTGTCTAGATCCCACATTTTTTGTTCCTTCTTTATTACTTACATGATTCATACATTTCGCCAGCTTTATTCGATGATTATTTTCAATGAGTCAATCATAAGTTGAATCACCTCTTTCATTTTAAAATTAGCATTATTTCTAGTTATATAAACATTAATTTGAGCTCAATGGGATTTAATTCGCAGTAAGTTCTTTACCAGTTTCATCAATATCGTTTATTTTTAAATATTCACTTATAATTTCAGGAGCTTGACGGCCATATCTCTGAGAGGAATGAGCCTCCTCCTGATGATCTTTAATCGATTTTGATTGGACTGTTAGTAAATCACCATTTAGAAATCCCCTATCACTTCCAATATGCATTGTTTTTAACTTACGTCCTTTGCCCGAATGCACTTTTGAGCTATACACGCTTGGCGAGAGCTTTGAATAGATTTATCTTCCCTAAATGTTTTCCTTTGGCCCTTATTTCATCCATGTAAAACACGTTTTTCTCAATACTTTCTTCTCCAACACACTATTTCTGTTCTGTTGATGTGCAAGCGCGGCATATCCTCTGAGGGGTATAATTGAGGTTGCGTGCTGTCAAAGATTTCTGAGTAGGCTATAATAGAATTGAACAAATATTTACAATTTTCAATACAAGAAAACCTTGTGTAATGCTCAATCGTTATCTGAACTTCACGTGCTCACACGTAAAATTCTATATCGATCTTACAATGTACATAATATCTGCTACGAAGGTGTTTCTAAATAACTTCTAATATTGGAGTTCGCTAAGTGAGCTTATCTTATCGAGTTTTGTATATTTTATTTTAAAATAAATAGGGGAGATCAATATTTAAGGGTACCAAATTATACAGGGGTTATACTAGGGACAATCTGGCAATGCACCAATAGGTCTTTATAGAACGCCATATAGCATTGTACTGAAGCTGAAGTGTGTATTATTATAGTTTTCATTCCAAATGTATTTTAACTTCTGTCCATATCTTTATAATTACGTCAAATTAATATACTTCTTTTTTTTCAGGTCAGTATAATATGCCCCCGAGCTAGTTGTTTGGGTCTTCGCAAAGTTTGCTTTGCACATCTCTCGGTTAGATGGGTAAGTTTGCATACTCTCAAATATTGGCTTCAGCTCTTTGCCTAAACCACCGCTTAATTTATCTCCCGTAAATTTATCCGGATATTGGATTTTATTAAGCATACTGTAATTGGTTGCTTTTTCCAATATCTGATCGTTTAAACTGGTAAGTTATTTTATTTAGGGCTTTCATTTAACCGGGCATTCTAAAAGCTCGAAATTGAACATAAGAAAGAAGTTAATAAATTGAGTTACGAAGTATAAAATATTCTAGTTCGTCCCCATGCAATGTTGTGCTTTGAAACGTAGTTCCATTTTTCCCTTACCATATAATAGGAAACTTTGCAGCGAACCGTGTTTTGTTGCGGAGTCACGTACAAACCAGTCGTCTTGTAACTATGTCTCTATAAAATTCACAACGAAGTGCATGTTCGTCCGACATAAAGTCTCATCAAAATTTCGCGAAAGTTTAGCGCGGAAAAGTAATGCGACAAGAGGGCGACTTAAAGTTATAGGGAGACTGTAAAGTGACACGAATTCACGTTAAATAAATATATGGCATGTCTTCTCCCTTCGAGACGATGTATGTTCGTAAAAGTTGCCGAATTTATGAAAATTGAAAATGAAATTTTATGCATGATCAAACGATAAAACTATTTTATGACTATGACCAAAGCCATTTATTGATTAGGGGGCTATACGATGTAGAGAATTTATCACTAAGTCAATCAATATTCTTTAATTTGATGATAATTATTTGTTTCTGGAAATAAGAGACACATTGGCGGCCACAAGGGATTAAACGGTCAGTTCCTGTTGGAGTGAATGATAATAAAAAACTAAAAAAAAACTATTAATCAAAATAAATTATTATTAATAAATCGAACCTGCCCTGACGTGGTCTTGCATAGAAGATTAAGGCGAGATCAAGACAAATGTAAAGCTCTCTCCTATATAAAATTTATATCAAAATAGAACTTTATCCATCACAGACACAGACTAATTTTTTTTTGGGCTACACGAAAAGAAATCGTCAAGGGACCAAGTTAAGCTCGAAGACAAATTGCAAAAAGACAGATTCATGCAAAATTAATGTTCATGACTCTTGCTGAAAATCAATCCGCTTTAATATTCAAGTAAACAACAGGCGTAAAATCAGTATACCCTAATTTACAAACGCACAGAGCCAATCAGAATCGCTGAAGGCGTGGCCAAATTTGAAATGCCAGTTTACCCATGTCTTTATGGCGCTATGAATTGCTTTCAAGTGGTCCACTGGTCAGATGCCGTGCCTGTTATACGGCGACCCGGGTTCGATTCCCATTTTTTTTTGTTGGAGGTTATGTTTGTAAAAAAAAATTCTTCATTTTGGGCACGCCCTGGGTTAGTCTGAGTTAGTGTAATATTAGACATTCTAAAATAATAAGCAAACGTTTCTATACTGATTGGCTGCGTGCAATCTATAAATTAGGGTACGCTCGTCAAATCTACTAATCTGTACTAGCCATGCATAACGCATAAAGTGTTGAACTGATGACACTGACACCGTCTATAGATATTCTAATAAGTCCGCTCACTCCAGCATGCCGTGGAAAATACTGCCGTTGACCTTGAACACACTCGGCCACTGTACAGTAAACGAATGGGTGCAGCTACGGTGTACGATCAATATGAACTGCCGCTCGATTATTTTTATACGGGGAGCGTTCTATTAGGAATAAATGATATGAATATGATTACGTATTAATGTTTGGATTATTTATTTGTTATGAACAACTATTGACATTATCTGTCTCATTTATAGCTCATTAATGATACTACTTTGTAACAGTTACTTAGTATTATAATAAATAAGTAAATAATAAACGAAATATTATCTACGATATGGATAAAAATACCAGTAGGTACAACTTGTATTGCTTAATTACGAACACAAGTTACAAAATATAATAGGAAAATAGCGACAATGGAATAATTTTAACCTGATATTTTCGGCTGTCGATAGGTATCGATATTTTATTACATTTTATTATTAATATGACAAATGCGTTGTCACAGTGGATGTCGTCTTTAAAAAAAAAAATTAAAACACCAACTAACCTGTGCCACACCCATAACTTAACCCAAGCATTAAAAGTGTTTTCCATCTAGGGTTTTTTTATTCCTAATTAGTGGTTAAAACAGCGATCAAACTCACTTATACTCATATATAACTCAACTTATATACATAATTTGGGCGAAGGTAAATATTAGAAATCCACAAATTTTACGCTATTTTGATATTCTTTGGATTCATGAAAGTGATTTTTCAAAGCCATGCATGTAACGACACGTTTTGGAATTTTCATCTCGCAAGAGAGATAAAGCATATGACTCTCTCTCTTCCTCTTTCTCTTTTATGGAATCGGTAAAGAATTAATCAATTTTTATGAGACGAAGTGAAACTAACCGAAAGTTGATTGGACGACTAACCCAAATCTATTAAAATTGATTATGACGCATCGGAACTGCTTCAAATGACTAAAACGAGTTGAGACTAAGTGAAACTAACCGAAAGCTGATTCGGCGACTCACCCAAACTAACCAAATCTTAGATTATAACATATCGGAACCGGTTCAAATGATTAAAATAAGTGAGATTAAGTGAAACTAACCGAAAGTTGATTCGACGACTAACCCAAACTAAACAAATCTATTAAAATTGATTATAACGTATCGGAACCGACTCAAATGACTAAAATAAGTTGAGACTAAGTGAAACTAACCGAAAGTTCATTACACGACTAACTAAAACTAACCATCTAACCAAATGTATTAAAATTGATTATATCATATCGGAACCGGTTCAGATGTCTAAAATAAGTTGAGATTAAGTGAAACTAACCGGAAGTTGATTCGATGACTAACCCAAAATAACCAAATCTATTAAAATTGATTATAACGATCGGAACCGACTCAAATGACTAGAATAAGTTGAGACAAAGTGAAACTAACTGAAAGTTGATTCGGCGACTAACCCAAACTAACCAGATCTAATAAAATTGGTTAGAGCATATCGAAACCTGATCAAATGACTAAAATAAGTTGAGACAAAGTAACCGAATGTTGATTAGACGACTAACTAAATGTATTAAAATTGATTATAACGTATCGAAAGTTCAAATGTCTATAATAAGACGAGACTAAGTGAAACTAACTGAAAGTTGATTCGGCGACTAACCCAAAGTAACCAAATCTATTAAAATTGATTATAACGTATCGGAACCGACTCAAATGACTAAAATAAGTTGAGACTAAGTGAAATTAACCTAAAGTTGATTAGACAACTAACCAAATCTATTCAAGTTGATTATAACGTATCGGAACCGACTCAAATGACTAAAATAAGTTGAGACTAAGTGAAACTAACTGAAATTTGATTAGACGACTAACCAAAACTAACCAAATCCATTAAAATTGATTATAATGTACCGGAACCGGCTCAAAAAAGTAAAATAAGTTGAGACTCGCTAACGAAGTAGTCACTTCTATCACGTATACTGTGCTACTCGTGACTTTTTTTAATAAAAAATCATTAAAAACTTGTGTACAAATCTGCTGTAATTGCTACTACTTTTCTCTGCCGACTTTCAATGTATTGTTTTGTTTTTATTGAAATAACGCAGACGGCGCATGAGAGGTTTGTAGACAATGCTGTGTTGCCAGATTAATTATTTAATTCTATATGGTTTTAAATTAAAATGGTACATTTCTCAGTTTGACAATTTTATGTTAGTCAATAGTTGTGTTGTGCTGAATTTGAAATATATATCTATATAATATCTATTATTCCTGAAATTATTATTTTATATAACTTATTAATTCGAGGCAAAGCGATAGTGATATTAAGGTGATAAGAATTGATATTATTCATTGCTCTATATTAAAGGTCGAAAAGGGGATTTGAGGAGCATGATTATTTCTCTTGCTGACTGTATTTTGTTTCCTTATATTCCTTGCGTTTCTATACAAGCGTCTAGCGTCTGCGGTATAACTATTTGCAATCATGCGCAGTTGCGTTTCGGGATCAGCTTTTGTGCTTGTGATACTACGGCCCGGGTTCGATTCCCGTCGGCGACATGTTTTATTTTTATTTTTTTGGTTATATTTGTTAGTTGGGGTTAATTTTAGTTTAGTGTTAGGCAGGGTTGGTCAAGCGTGTAGCGCCCCCGTCTCAATGCGCTTGTTTGATTCATTAAAGTTAGTTTCGATTATGTTTGCTTAATATGGGATACTGACGCGCGCGTAGCGAGTAGCACAGGACACGTGATTGAAGTAAATACTTCTCAAGTTTCAACTCATTTTATTTATATGAGCCGGTTTCGATACGTTTTTATAATCAATTTTTATACATTTGTTTAGTTTTGGTTAATCGTCTAATCAACTTTCTGTTAGTTTCACTTAGTCAACTTATTTTAGTCTCTTGATCGGGTTCCGATATGCTATAACCAATTTTAATAGATTTGGGTAGTATGGGTTAGTCGCCGAATCAACTTTCAGTTAGTTAGACTTTGTCTCGATTTATTTTAGTGACTTCAACCGGTCCGCTAGGTTATAATCAAATTTAATAGATTTGGTTAGTTTGGGTTAGTCATCGAATCAACTTCCGGTTAGTTTCACTTAGTCTCAACTTACTTGAGTCATTTGAACCGGTTCCGATACGTCATAATCAATTTTAATACATTTGGTTAGTTTTGGTTAGTCGTCTAATCAACTTTCAGATAGTTTCACTTTGTCTTAACTTATTTTAGTCATTTCAACAGGTTCCGGTAGGTTACAATCAATTTTAATAGATTTGGTTAGATTGGGTTAGTCGTCGAATCAACTTTCGGTTAGGTTCACTTTGCCTCGACTTATTTTAGTCATTTGATCAGGATCCGATATGCTATAACCAATTTTAATAGATTTGGTTAGTTTGGGTTAGTCGCCGAATCAACTTTCAGTTTGTTTCACTTTGTCTCAACTCATTTTAGTCATATCAACCGGTTTCGATAGGTTATAATCAATTTTAATAGATTTGGTTAGATTGGGTTAGTCGTCGAATCAACTTTCGGTTAATTTCACTTAGTCTCAACTTATTTTAGACATTTGAACTGGTTCTGATACGTTTTAATCAATTTTAATAGATTTGGTTAGTTTGGGTTAGTCGCCGAATAAACTTTCAGTTAGTTTCACTTTGTCTCGACTTATTTTAGTGAATTCAACCGGTTCCGCTAGGTTATAATCAATTTTAATAGATTTGGTTAGTTTGGGTTAGTCATCGAATCAACTTCCGGTTAGTTTCACTTAGTCTCAACTCACTTGAGACATTTGAACCAGTTCCGATATGTTATAATCAATTTTAATACATTTGGTTAGTTTTGGTTAGTCGTCTAATCAACTTTCAGATAGTTTCACTTTGTCTCAACTTATTTTAGTCATTTCAACCGGTTCCGGTAGGTTACAATCAATTTTAATAGATTTGGTTAGATTGGGTTAGTCGTCGAACCAACTTTCGGTTAGGTTCACTTTGTCTCGATTTATTTTAGTCATTTGATCAGGATCCGATATGCTATAACTAATTTTAATAGATATGGTTAGTTTGGGTTAGTCGCCGAATCAGCTTTCAGTTAGTTTCACTTTGTCTCAACTCATTTTAGAGTCATATCAACCGGTTCCGATAGGTTATAATCAATTTTTATAGATTTGGTTAGATTGGGTTAGTCGTCGAATCAACTTTCGATTAATTTCACTTAGTCTCAATTTATTTTAGACATTTGAACCGGTTCCGATACGTTATAATCAATTTTAATAAATTTGGTTAATTTGGGTTAGTCCCCGAATCAACTTTCAGTTAGTTTCACTTTGTCTCGACTTATTTTAGTGAATTCAGCCGGTTCCGCTAGGTTATAATCAATTTTAATAGATTCGGTTAGTTTGGGTTAGTCGTCGAATCACTTAGTCTCATCTTATTTGAGACATTGAACCGGTTCCGATACGTTATAATCAATTTTAATACATTTGGTTTGTTTTTGTTAGTCGTCTAATTAACTTTCGGTTAGTTTCACATAGTCTTAACTTATTTTAGTCATTTGATCCGGTTCCGATACGCTATAACAAATTTTAATATATTTGGTTAGTTTGGGTTAGTCATCCAATCAACTTTCGGTTAGTTTCATTTAGCCTTACTTATTTTAGTCACTTTAACCGGTTCCGATACGTTATAATCAATTTTAATAGATTTTGTTGGTTTGGGTTAGTCATCCAATCAACTTTCGGTTAGCTTCATTCACTTCGTCTCATAAAAATTGAATAATTCTTTACCAATTCCATAAGAGAGAAAGAAGGAGAGATCACGTGTAGTTACATAACAGTCATCAACAGTACAATAAGAAAAACTACCCTTAGCCATCTTAACCATATATATTTTTTAAATAGCGTATAGCGTAAATCGTGCGAAAACTATTCCGTAAAAATAAATTCACACCGTCCGATCGCGGAAGTACTTGCGAAAACTGAGTCACGGCTAAGCCGTGACATTGACACACGTCAATGTCAATGCCGATGGGTGAGGGATTGGCGCAGGCAGGAGGGAAATTTTCCGCGGCACGCTCGAGTGAGCGGACTTATTAGAATATCTATAGACGGTGACACTGATATAATCAATCAAGTCAAATCAATCATCTTCGCTAAATTATACGATCCGTTATTCCGCGTTAAATAAAATTAACGAAACTGACAATTTTCTATGCTAATGTTATGTATTGATAGAAACATCAAATAAAGGGCCGAAGAGCCTCTTTACACGAAAATAGGGAACTTAATAAGATTTGTATTTGGGGCTGCTCGTGCGTAATTACATTTCCAAAATGACTTACGGATTTGTTTTAGTTATATATTCGCGAGTCACTTTGTTCCCCTCTATTTCTGCGGAGCCGGTAATCAATTTGACGGTAGAGTCGTCATTTTCTTCCCTTTGAGCGCATTATACAAATTGAACTTGTAATATTGTAATAATTTATTGCCCGTTTCCGGATTAAATTCTCTTATTCTGCTCTGGGTTTCTTTCCCGACAGGAAATCTGGTGCCTCTAACGGCGCTGTTTCTCTTGAATATTAAGTACGTCATATTAATTTCGATGTGGGGGGATGATCATTAAGTAAATTATTTAGGGAACATTTAAACATGGGCCTATTTTTTTTAAGTTATGTTGTTTTATGAAAGAGCAGTTGCCATTTTTTCGGGCTAAGATACAGATCTGAAATTGAAAGTTGAAAATTAAAACTGTAGCAAGAACATGTTGTAAGGAAAATTATTACATATATTGTTTAAGTGAAAGTGATTTAACCTTCCACAACTGGCGCGCGGACTGGTACTCCGCATGTTCTCGTTTTATGGATTTACTAGTATCTCCCACTCCTGCCGCTCCTACCGCTCTCGGTATTCCTCATAAATGATATGATAGACGCCAGTGTAGCGCGTGGCGTACGTTGTATTAGTCGTTCGGTAATTAGATGCATGTGCGGAGTGACAGTCCGCAGCCAGTAAGACATCACGTTTTCAACAGTTGTAAATTTATAATACATTTTCCATTTTCATTAAGATTTTCAAGGTAAGAGCAGAAGTGTACTGAAAATTTTAGTTATAACATCTTATTTTGCTTTATTTTTCAGATGGGATCTTATGAAAAAGATCAGGAAAGGCTTCATGAACTAATGAAACTATGCCTGGATGAGGAAGAAGTCGAGACTCCAATGATAGAGGATGATTGTGATCCTGAAGACGAGGAAGAAGACCTTGTAGAAGAACAAATATTGAATTCAGACACAGATCAAGAAATTTCCGACAGTGACTCAGAAGAACCTGACAGTGATTCACACGAACTTGTTCCTTTGCAAGTGCCTTTCTTTCTAGGAAAAAATAAAACCACCAAATGGGAGAAACATATTCCATCGTGTTCTAAAACTATAAAAGAGAACATAATGAAACATTTGCCTGGGCCAAAAGGACCTATGAAAAATCTCAAAGGTATTTTTGAGATATGGAATTACTTTTTCAATACGGAAATGCTTGGAAAAATCGTTGAATATACCAATCAACATATTCTAAAATTCAGAGACAATTATACACGTGAAAGAAATTGCAAAGAAACTGATATTGCTGAAGTACAGGCTCTGATTAGCCTGCTCTATTTAGCTGGGCTTCTCAAATCTAGCCGGCTTAGTGTTGACGAATTATGGAATGATAATGGTACCGGTGTCGAACAATTCCGCCTTACAATGTCAAAGTTCCGTTTCCAGTTTTTGTTGCAGCACTTACGGTTCGACAGTATGGATACTCGTGCCGAGAGAAAACAAATGGATCGACTGGCTCCAATCAGGGACATATTTGAATGTTTTGTCACAAATTGTAAGTCTGCATATACACCTTACGAAAACGTTACAATCGACGAAAAATTGGAAGCCTTTAGGGGAAGATGCTTATTTCGGCAATATATTCCGAGTAAGCCGAATAGATATGGACTAAAAGTATTTGCTATGGTCGATTTTCAAAATTATATTATACCTGCAATTTGGAGGTGTATGTTGGAACACAGCCAGATGGACCCTATTCCGTCGATAACTCACCGTCAACTGTTGTTCGTCGACTTGTTGAGCCTATTCGACACTCCAGAAGAAATGTGACCTGCGATAATTGGTTCAGTAGTGTACCACTTGTGCAAAATTTATTGACGGAATACACTCTCACTTTCTTGGGCACCATAAGAAAAAACAAAGCTGAACTTCCTCCAGAATTTTCCAATCCAACAGACCAATAGGCTCAAGTATGTTTGGATTTAGTAAAGATATGACGATTGTCTCTTATATACCGAAGAGAAATAAAAATGTATTGCTTATTTCAAGTCTCCACCATGATGATAATATTGACGCAGAAACAGGAAAAGCAGAGATGATAATCGATTATAATGGTTCGAAAGGTGGAGTCGATACACTAGATAAAATGTGTGCCGCCTACGATTGCGCTAGGAATACTCGGCGTTGGCCGATGGTAATTTTTATGCACTACTCAACATGGCTGGGGTTAATTCCATGGTATTATATCATTTACAAAATCCAGACAAAAAATTACCGCGGCGAAAGTTTTTGCATCTACTTTCATCTCAACTAGCAGAAAATCATCTCCGCTCACGGGCAATGCAATCAAATATTCCCAAAACTATATATCTAAGAATAAAAGAGATATTTGGTATTAGAAATCCAGATCCTGATCCACAGCTAATGAACATTAGAGGACGATGCCACTATTGTGACAGGAAGAAAAACCATCCAACACGATTCTCATGTCGATTATGTAACAAGTTTATGTGTTTGGAACATCTAACTTGTGTTTGTTCAGATTGCTATGAACATTGAGTTTAAAGTTTATTGAAACATTTTTTATTTTGTGTTTTAGTATGTGTTTAATATTCCGAATTAATGAAATAAAGCTTTGTTTATAAGATTTTAGTGTTTTCATAATAATATGCAGACTAAATCCACACCCATATTGGATATTTTAGTATGCGGACTCAGAGTCCGCCGCCAGTAACGGTTAGAGAAATCTGCGCGCCAATAGCGGAAGGTTAAGCTGCTGAAACTTTGAAACGAATGAGGACAATTTTTGATCTCTATTTGAAATTAAATATCTCAGGAAGAAAGAAAGATATTTGGAGCATATTAAAGAGTTTTGTTTGTTCTTAGGGTAGATTCGTTAGTTTTGATTTCCACAATAGAGGTGGTTAATTAAACAGTGCCAATTTACCCAAATTTCACAGAGACTTATTTTTTTTTTCTAAAAATATTTGTTCTTTATTTTGACTGAAGATTCACTCGTTCAATAATTGTAAAAAACAACTTTTGAGGTTTTTTGAATAAAGTCGTACTTTTACCGAAATTAGAGTTTGTTTAATCGAAAGAACAACACTTTTGCATGTTCACCATGTATCTCTTAATTATTCGATCAAAATATAAGTGTTTACAACGATGGACTAAAATACCAAAAAGATTTTTTAATTTTTTATTTCAGTGGCTTATTTGCAGAAAAAGTCAGGAGATCGATTGATGATACCTAAGTAAAATAAGTGAAGGAGCAGTGGAACTCACCAAAAATGATTTATAATATATTTTTCAATATAGACAAGGTGCACAAAAACCATCAAATGCATTTTAATATACAGAGTTCTACATTTGTAAATCCATAGGTCTTGCAGGTTACATGCAAGATAGAGACTTTAAGTCATAATTTTCATTAGTGTGCATTTTAAGAAAATATATTTTGTTGTACCAATGGCATCCCAGAAAGTATTACTTACTACAGTCGAAAACTTCGAAAGCTGTGTTTGGCTTGAACCAGTGATTTTTCCAAAACTCCAAAATAAAGAAAAAGTATTGAAATTTTGTCAGATTTGCCTTGTTGTTGACCAAAATTAACCATTCTACCCTAAAACAAACCTTAATATGTTTCAAACCACGTTAAATTCCTCTCATATTTTCTGAGATATTTATTATCAAATATAAATTATAAATTTTCCTTATGCGTTTCAAAGGTTCAGCTGTTTATTTAACCGTAGGTATTTATTTTAAATTTAAATTCAATGAAACGTGACTAACTCATATACATTATTAACTTTCCGTCATAAGCTGTGAGAGTTTGCATCGTGGATAGGACAACGACTTAAATGACGCACATTAAAGATTTCCCTAGCAAAGTGGTAGTAATAGTTGAGAGGAGGCCAAAGTGCCTTGCTCATAGGCCGGGAGGTACCTTGCAGCATACCCAAGATCTCCTCTCAACTACCAACCCCAGCCTTCAGCCTACTTGAGTGTCTTCCTGATATCCTGATGGGTGTCAGGATCCAATAATACCTCTACTGAGTCGGTATTGCAGGATCTCTCTCCATCGCAGGCACACCGTCTCCTCGTCTTGCAAAACTGCTGACCCGGAGAAGTCGTACCTCACTCTTGCAAATATGAAAGTTGGAGAGGTCATCCTTCTCCCCGCAGCCTCGACAGTAGCAGTCTTCTCAAGGCCCATCAGACTCGTGTATCTTCGTAGACGACAGTGCCCTGTAATGTGATGCTCAGGGACCGCCTTCTCTTGCTAGGACCCATTCCTCCCTGGTTCTATCAGTCTCAGCAATTAATTATAATTTATTGGCTTGAAAGTTTCTCCAACCTGTTCAAATCCACTCTTACTTGGGCTCTAGCCACTCAGCTGTGTCCCAACATCTGTATGAGCTTCATCATCTTGCTCTGTGCCAGTCTCTCTAAAGTGTCCCCGCACTTATCGACCAATTTAGAGTTAGTTTTATGTATGCAGACCGCATTGAGTGCAGCTTGGCTATCAGAACAAAGTAATACTTCCTCTTTACTTCTTTGTGTCCACACGTCTGCTCGGAACACTGTTGCGTGCTTTCCCACTGGAAGCTTTTCTGGGTTATGCTCGTCTCGAAAAAGTCTCCCGCTCCGGAGAACTGTTGTCCTTCCAATCGTGAGCCATCCGTATAACATATTATGAACAACCATTCTGGTAAATTTACCTTTCTACGTTTCCATTTCCCTTCTACGATTCTATGAGGACAAATTTAATATATCTCCTCATCTGCTTTAAGGAGATTTTGTCATGTTCAACTATCTCGCCTGTTTCTCTCTGCAATCGCAGAGTTTTCTACCGCATTCATACGTTAAAAAAATAAGTTTAAATTATTCGCTTCATCATCATTTTAAGTTTAAACTATTAAACATTATCGCCATGACTCGAACAATAATAGCCATTGTCCTTTATCTGAATTTTCGTCGTCGGCGTATAAAACGGAGAGGAATATCGACTCATCGAAATTTCGGATGCGAAGCCACGTGCAGGATAATGGCGTGGGGAAAACTTTCGTATATTGTTGTCCACATGCCCAAATATGAGAAACTTTCGGCCGTATAAAAGTGAGATTGTCCAAGTTTTCGATAATAATTGACCGATCCCCTAAATTGGAATAGTTAAACGAACTAGGGTCGAAGCATCTTCTTTATGTGGAGATGGGAAAGTTAAAGGCGGCAAATTTTCGACAACAGCAAACAATCGGAAAGTTATATGAAGTTGATTACGTATTTGATTTGAACCTTATTGATTTGTTATGTTTTAAGCGATACTTTTTTTATTGCTTTTGCTCAAATGGGTTATGGAATTCTGGACCATTCCTCAATGTTCGAATGATTGGATGATTGTACCATAAAAGTAACATGGACTAAATCAACACACAGCGTATTAGCTGAAAGAAAAATCAGTTTCTTTAGTCTGTTACAAATTTTAAATTGACTGCACTAGAAAATTCAACTGAAACTAACAGATTTTGTAGCTTATACAAATTTAAAGCGAAAAGGGGCTTTTCGTAATTCAAAATCTTTTTCTTTGGATTCTTTTGAGTGTTAAACAGGGCTAATTTGTAGTTAGATGCCGTGTCAAAGCGCCTCGCAATTATTAGCGTACTCACTTCGGCATCAGCTTGACGCTGCTGTGAGCTGAATTTTATCGATCCTAAGATAATTTAGTTTCATTTCTGTATGTAAAGGGGAGGAAACCTCTTCAAGCATTCTCAAACAAAAAGTAAACGGGATGAGTTAAAAAGTTTGTCCAGGGAAACAACTTTAGCGTGCAATGAAGAGTATTTGTCTGATATATATAATTTTAAGCTTTCTGAATGGACTGTATTATTTAAAATAAATGCATCTTGTCACCTACCTTATTTCCTACTACCCTTTGGGTCAACACATGGCATGGATTGAAATGTAGGTGTATCCTCTGAAAAGTGTTAATTTGATTAAAGTCCATCCAAGGAAACAAAGGAAGGATCTTTGGTCGTTTTAAAATTATTATGAATGAAGCAGCATTAATTACATCGTGTAATTTGACCAATATATGATAATATAATTTTCATGTGTACCTTTGTTTTGAAATTCAGTTAATATATAAACGATTTTCGCGCCCACGATTCTGTCGCCATTCTTGACAAGAGTGATGAACAAAAATTTTCAAATGCAACGTGCGAGATCCGCTTCAATGTTGCCAGACGTAGCAAAATGTCTGGATTTAGGGGAATTTATTGAATATTTTTCTGAAGAGACCGCTTGTGATTTTTTTATCAAGGATCCATAAGTTACATGTATTTCTTCAATTTCTTTAATATTGCTTGAAAAACATAATTATGTTATTTAGTACATATTTGTAATATATTCCTCATTGAGGTGCCTTTAAGGTTTTAATGAAAACATCAATTAAGGTTAATTTTTATAAAAATTATATAAAAATATAATTTATTTCTATATACACACTTTTCAGTTTTTATTGAAAAATGTCTAAGAGTATTTAAACTGTCTTAATAAGTATATTTTTAATTAAAAATACGCTGGTTCTGGAAAAACCGAAACCCAGAGAGACTGATCTAAACCCCGAAATAACAGACAATATTTTCCCGTTTTCAGAAATACAACTTTGAACTGGACCTTGAAAAATGTTATAGAAACTTACAAGACAAAAGTTATACCAGTTGTTCTAAAACAAATTCTCGGGCGGACCCTCAGTCCGGCAGCCTTTGTCTCACACCAGATCCATTCCTGTATGCCTGTATTCTTCTCTTGAGGTCTTAAACTTTGCGGTCATATCTAACTCTGGAAAGGCCATCTCTGGTTAAGTACCCCAAACTTAAAATACTGCTCCATCAGTGCCCATATGCAAGGGAACCTGCGGTGGTCTCACTGGCTATAGCAAATTCGAACCTAAAATAAGTAGGTCAAAGCCCTAAATTAAAATAGTCTCAAAGTTAAGTCTGAGTGATAATTAAGTTAAACTAGTGTACCTTAGAATCAGTCAATATGCTAAAATATTTATCCAGATTACACAGCCAACACTAAGTCTAAATAAGACATAACATTTATTATAAACAGCTCAATTATACCACAGGAATGCTTGTCTATGCACACCCAAACCTTTGGTGTTCTTTCGGTAGTGTGAGACTCCGGCATAGGCGATCCATTAAACCGTACCCCTACTTTTCCCCCGGAACCGCCGTTTAGGATTTAATACGTCGTGCGTTACTTAGTGCAGTTATCACTATGGAAATGCCCCTCTTCTTTTCTCCTCAACTTCCTTTTATTCCCTAATCTTCCGTAGCATGTCTGTCTCAGCTCTATAAGCATAGTAACAGCTCTCCTCTATTGTGTTTTAATACCTCAGTGTCAAGGGCGTATATAAGGGGGGCAGGGGGGCCTTGGACCCCCCCTGGAAATTCACATAAATAATGTATAAACTAACAAAACTTAAATCCAGGGCACATTACAAATTATGGGAAAATAAAATTCGAATTCCCCCCCCCCCCCTCTCTGGAAAAATTTATATATACGCCCTTGCTCAGTGTTGCACTGATTTAAATAATTTTTGAACGGCTTGTAGGGTAATTCTCACCAGGAGGTCCAAGTTTGGCAAAAAAAAAATAAACAGAACCGTACTTACAAAATTTTTGGTTATTTATTTATTTATCCTATGGCTTTTTGACACATTAAGAAGAAATAAAATATTGTAATATGAATTAAAAGTTACCCATAAATGAGCAAATAATATAAGTACAATACAAACAATTATATAAAATGGTTCGTTACTTTTGAAATTACAAACAAACATCTAATCTATTAATACAAGCTATCGACTCTGGAGTCGCTATCAGAAAGTCCTCGGGTCTACCATTATACAATCTTGTGGGGCATTCTTCTATAATATATTTAATGGTTTGGATTTCTCCGCAGTCACAGAATGGAGAGGTTTGCTTGCCCCATTTGTGTAGAGAGTATGCACATCTGCCATGTTGGGTTCTAATTCTATTGAGCATTGACCATGTTTTGCGGGGTAAATCGAAACCCGGTGGCTTTTGTGAGATGCAAGGCATAGTATTATTTTCTTGTGCAGTCCATTCTTGAGTCCATACATTGGCAAGATTGAACCCCCTTCTTGCATTTCTTGTTGGTGCCCGTCTAGAACGGAGTCGATTATGGTTGGCATCTTTAATATCATGATGGATTGGTAGATTTGTGTTGCTCAGAATCTTTTTATACTCGCTTGTTAGAGCATTTATTCGTCGCAATTGAGGGGGTGGAATATGGCTCAAAACTGGTAGCCACTACCTTGGGGTTGGCTTAATAACACCAGCAACAATTCTCATTGTGTTATTTAGTTGGGTGTCTACTTTTTGCACGTGTGGGCTATTCAGCCAAACCGGAGCGCAGTATTCGGCAGTTGAAAAAACAAGTCCTAATGCAGAAGAGCGCAGAGTGGAGGCCGATGCTCCCCAGATTGTGCCACACAGTTTTTGGATGATGTTGTTTCTCTTTTTTAACTTTTCAGCAGTTTTTGTTAAGCGTTCTCTAAAGGGTAGAGTTCTGCCCAGATACTTTGGTGTTTTATTGTGGGTAAGTGTAGTGTTTTCAAACTGTATATTGAGTTCTCTTTTAGAAAGTTTGTTATTTAGATGAAAACAAGTGACTTCAGTTTTGGTGGGGTTTGGTTGGAGTCTCCAATTTCGAAAATATTTTCCCACGACTTCTAGATCTGCCGTTAGAATTTCCTCTGACTCTTCAATTGAAGTGCATTTTATTGCGATAACTCAGTCGTCAGCGTATCCGAACTTTCTTGATCTTGTTTCTGCTGTCTCTGCAATGTACAAGCTAAAGAGAAGTGGAGCAAGGACTGATCCCTATGGTAACCCATTGGGGAACTGATATCGGATCCCATGACTACCTGAAACACTCGGTCGTTTAGCATGCTGTCAATCAGTCGGGCTATGGGTCTGCAGGGAATGACACGTAGGAACTTATATGTCATACCTTCTCTCCACACTGTGTCGTAGGCCGCTGATAGGTCGATAAATGCAGCGGAGGTTTTAATTTTTCTTTGAAATCCTGCTTCAATATGAGTTGTGAGTGATAAGACTTGATCTGATGCACAGCTCCGATTTGGCCTAAACCCTGGTTGTTCGACAGGAATCACTTCAAGTATTCTAGAGCTTATTCTATTATAAATCAGCCGTTCTAGTAGCTTGTAGGTCACAGATAGCAGAGCTATTGGTCTGTAACTCTTAGGACTAACAGATGGTTTACCAGGTTTTAATATGGCGATTATTTTTGATCGTTTGAATTCTTGTGGGATATTGCCAGTTTGCATAATATCTGTAAAGAAGTGTGCCATCCATGATTTTGTGTACTTGCCACAGTTTATAAGGAATTCAGGATGAATGTTGTCAAATCCTGAAGCTTTTCCTGGCTTGACATCCTTCAGACCATTTGAAACATCTTCGCAGGTAAAAGGGCGAGAAAGTTCGGATTCTGTGGCTTCTTTTAAGTTTTTGTTTTACCTTGATTGTATGTTCTTTGTCTTTTGGTGCTCTGGATGTCTCTAATATTATGTGTGCAACTACGGCATTGGCAGTGACATTGATATTTTGTCTCTGTATAGGGGCTCCACTACCTAGTTTCCTAAGCAGTGTCCATGCTTGTCTGCTGGATGTTTGGAAGTTCAGGCTTTCTACAGTTTCTGTCCATTTTTCTTGTCTGGTTGCATCTAAGCTGTGAAGTAAGTCGTCTGCTATTTCTTCGTCACCAGTTTCAAGAAAATTTTGGTACATCTCCTCACTGGTTTGAGACCACCCTGGAATGTACTCTTTGCGATACCCTCTTGGTATGTATTTTTTGGCTGTGTTTATTACTGCCCCAACAAACCTTTTGTAATTTCTACTGGTGGTGGGTATCCATCCTAGGCACTTATCTAGTTCCAGGGAGAATTTAGTCCAGTTAGCCTTTTTAAGATTCCATCTTGGGTGAGGAATGGAAGTTACCAGAGGGATTTGGGTTCCTACTTCTATTATAACTGGGCGGGGTTGGCTATGTGGACTGTCGGGGAGGACTCTTCGTAAAACTGGTAGGGGATGACCTTTGTTATAAACCGAAACAAAGTATAGATCGGGATTGTAGTCTTGTTTCCATGCTGTTGATCTTAATGCAGAACGGTCTTTGGCATCAAACACAAGACTAAGATGTTCATCTTCTGCCCATTTTACCAAAGTATTCCCATTTGCGTCACAATCTCTGTACTTTCATTGTTCGTGATGACTGTTATAGTCTCCCACGTATATGGCAGGATGGGTATGTGTTTGAATTACTTGTCTTGGCCAGGGTACGTTTGGTGGCTTGTAGATGTTGGAAACGATGATACTTCCAATTTTTACAACTACGTTATGAATTTCGTCGTCAGCAAACGTGGAAACAAGGGAGGCCTTTTCAATAGCTTTTCAATAGCAAACGAGGACCTATTTTAATAAAAAAAACTTAAGAAAAACCATCCTTTATGGTTTTTTGCAACGAGGTTAAATGCAATATTTTAGAAAAAAAATTGTATATAACTTTTTAACATTCTAATGTATCAGCCTACAGCAGCACAAAAAATGAATGAAATAGATTCAACAGGTAGAAAGTTATTAGCGATTGAAAAACTGGTAGTTTATCCTCTAATACTTACACTAGGGACGACGATCTCAAAAGTTTAAAAAAAAAAACAGTATCTTCGGGAAATTTTCCAAATTATGCTGGCAAAATTGGGGTTTATGCCATATAAGGCTCCCCCTCCCGAACTCATGGCCGCTGACTGACCATGTTTTCAACGTGTAAGACATGTTCAAATTTTCCACATAAATATTTTGCATGATATGCAATTATTTCTGCAGTAATTTTTTTATGTTCCCCAAAAGATATGTAAGATTTATTTATATTATAATCGATCGTATAGTATGTACCAAATTTTGGATGCATCCTTTCTGTTACATTCCTTGCGATCATTTCAAAAGCTTTTATGTACTATTAAAATGTATTTGATAAATTGAACATAGTGCCCAAAATATAGTCATCAATCTTTTATATTTTCTACTTGCGTCCACTCAAGAACACCTGCTACCCTAAAAGCATCCTGAGGGCAAAACCTAATACCAAACAAAAAATCAGGAGCTTATAGGGATTACGCAAGTTGACTATTAATAATAATAATAATAAAAAGCGTATTATATTGACCTAAAGTTACCTTTAAATTTTAATGGATCATTAGGATACGTTACCAGATGGCCTAGCTGAGGTGGCATTGCAACTTTTTAGTTTTATTATATATTTAATATCAGTTTGAGCTTTCCAAGTTTTCACGAGAAAACGTATAAAATGCAATTCGATATATATCTCGAGACTGGCTTACGAAACTGAAACTAAAATTAACTTATTTTGATCCGATTGTTTGGACCATAATAGAAAACGTATTGAATTTCAAGCTGTCTCCTGCAGCATTAGATAATTTCGCAATAAACTTATGCACCGTAACTAGATAGCCTATCAGGCTTCGCATGTCTAGGGCACTCGACTGGCATAAAAGGCATTTTATTCTTCAGACTACCATGGATCTGCATTAATATAAATATTTAGTATCAGAATATATGTTCTCTTTAAACACTAAGTTTTGTTATTATGTGTTTTATGGCTAGACGCTTGATCCCGAAGATATTCTTCATGGAAAAATTCCAATGGAGTATCTAGAAGGAGTGGTACTAAAAGTTGGTAAGACAGTCCGAGTCCGTCCACCCAGTTTGTCTTGATTAAGGTAGGAAACTCTTAGGTAGTTGAAGTTACGCTCAGCAATCAGTACGAGGTATGCAGCAATGTTCAGATATCGATTCAGGTAGGAAGCCCTTGAAGGACTTTGCAGGAACATTTTCCTCAGCACCGCGCGGGATCTCCCATCAACTACCACATTGTTGCATTTATGAAGAACTAATTTGTTTTTTAAGTGAGTGTTGCCATTACTAGTCTCATAAATAAGCCCTAATGAGGAAATTACGGTAACAGAGTTTTAAAAAAATATTTTTATCGTTACATTCAGTGCTAATCCAGCTGTAATCTCGCCGACCAGGATCACCATGTCAAATAACATGTCGCTATCATGTAGGACCCCACTCAATCTTCTATAAAGCGATAGCATTAAGCCCATGCATTATACACGTTTTATACAAATTTATCTGCAAAATGCAAAGCGTAATCCCTTTAGCATTGTTACGTTTTGAACCCGACATTTTCAGCTTATGGTTCACATAAAGCCCTTTTGATTAAATTGTTTCCAAAAGTGCTATTGTGCCGGACAAACAGCAAGTTTCGGCGTTTGTCTCGAGAGTTATCATTTATTTATTACCCTCGTGGAGCTAAAAATATAAAATAAGCTTAA